>JACTOM010000934.1:9295953-9370634 GCA_015832385.1 Elymnias hypermnestra
AAATATGAACCGAATAGCAAGATTTTGGAGACGCTCAAGTTTGTTAAGTTGGTCCTCGGTCAAGTTGACATAGCTTGCATCAGCGTAGTCGAGAATGGACAGAAGAAGAGAATGTGCAAGCATAATTTTGGTAGGAATCGGTAAAAGAGATTGCAGACGTCGCAGTGAACGCATTGTAAGAAAAATTCTCCTACTAAGCTCCTTAATATGTGTACACCATGACAATTCTTTATCCAGAAATACACCCAAGCTTTTAACAACCGAAGAATAGGGAATAATTGTGCCATTATGCGAGATATTAGAGAGGTTTAAAAAGTTCACTCTCGACATCATACTAGGACTGCCAATAATAATAACATGCGATTTTGCAGGATTAATATTTGTATGTATTTAAAGATTAGTATGTAGGAATATTTATATGTATGTCTATATTAGGGAACACCACCTACCCTATTTACTTCATATAATCTCCCTAACCCTAAGGTTGCCTGGAAGAAATCGCTAATGAGCGATAACGTCGCCTAATTTGTACTATTTATTAAGATTGTTTCTGTATTACTTGTCTCATGTTTGTGGTGTACAATAAAGAGTTTTCTATCTATCTATCTATTTATTAACCTTGAGACCAAATTGTTTGCTCCACTCGCAAATATTTTTATGTGTATTTGGGTGTCAATGATGATTTTAATTGACAATTCGTTCGGGATTACTATATGTTTCCAATGGATCAGGGACTAATTTTGATTGTCACCGCTTGCTGTTGTATAAAATGTTTTATAAACTGATATATAGATGGAATAATTCACCCAACCTATTTAAGTGTGTAAAAGGGGATATTTTTTATATTATTCAGTAACAATTATAGTCTGGCGGCTTCATCAACGTTAAGCCAACGAAACGTGAAATATTAATCACACTTCATTTAATACACGTAGGGATGAAACGGAGCGGATTTTCATAACACTATAACGGCACAGCGTTCAAAGGAAATGGTCGATTTTCCTCGTTGATTTTGAAAATAGGGAGATCTAAATAAAAATGGTATTGAAAATCATTGTATTTTGTAGAACAGTCTGTAAAAGAATGACAAAGAAGTTAACACAACACCACCATCATTTAATATTTAGAAGGAATAAATCACTCTACGTACTCGTGGACTTTATTTTGAAAAATGGTAGCCTCATTATTAAAAATGTATAGCGGTTTCTTCTTTGTCTAAAATATATTTCAATTTCTACTATTGCAACTAATTTTTAAAAAATAATTAATAACAATTATATGTCTTTACATCCTTAATAGGTAGCTTCTATTTTTATCACTCACAAATTTCATGACATGTACTATCACTCAAACCCACACACCCAACCACATACACACCTAATCACCCACCAAATATCCATACTCATACACACACCCACGCCCACAATCACCCAAATCCACACACCCAACCTCACACACATAGACACACACACGTTGATTGACGCAATTTATTTTTAATGTGAATTTTTTTCATCCATTTTCATCCATGAATCACATGTCGCATTACAACTGGCTGCGATGTGTAGGTATAGCGAATGGTGCTCTATATAGCAACCAAGGCCAATACGGTGGCGCCCATAATACGCTTCAGTTGTTTCACTTGCATTGTAGTTTCATAAAACCACAAAATATACCAGATCAAAAGTGATACATAGCTGGAAATTTTTCATCATCCTGTTGCGTGTTCTGCAGAGTAACAGGAACCAATATGGATATGCTCATGACTTCATGATACCACTATGTTTTTTATTTAGTATCTCTTGTTTCGAAATATTGATGTCAGTGTAATAAAACATCGGAAACGCGCACTCGCCTACGCTACTTGAATGGATAAGTTAGGTGTACGCAAACAACCGCCATTGTTGAGCTTTACAATCGAAACCTTCGAAAATTCATTGTTCTAAAATGTGTATAGAAACAGAAATAGTGTACGTCCTAATATTACTCGAGGGTTAATAATAAGAAACCGCACTACCTTGCTAACCAAACAAGATAGTTCACTACCCTGTTTGTCTTGTGCTGAGGTTCCCATATTCTTATCTTGACGCTAAGAAAAGCATTTATAATAGATTCCATCCCGCAGTGTGGGACTCGCTGGATAGCCAGAATACCCAGCTATAACCCAACGAAACCCTTTTCATCTAGAAATTTGCCTGTGCAATGGACTCTGATGGTACCCCAGATGATTCAGACATACGGTCAATTAAATTAGAGCAGAGAGATTTTGTGTAGCCTCTCTTTCTATTAAGTACAGAAGGAGGCAAATAACCTACGCCATATAGTTATAGTTTAGCGTAAACCCCCATCCATGACAGACGGTAACCAAAAATCAAGTGTCTAGATCATGTTTGGTTAATATTGTAGCAAATTTATATAGACATTCATGGCTTTAGTTCTCAGGTTGTGTCTGATTGCCGACCGGACTAAGAGAGTGAAGGAATAGAGAGTGTACTTGTGTCAGACCAGCGGGCGGGAAACTTTTCAAAATCAAAATCAAAAATATCTTTATTCAAGTAGGCATATTACAGCACTTTGGAATCGTCATTTTATATTTTTTTTTACTCACTCTGATTCTAATATACGTCTGATGATGGTAGTCAAGAACAGCTTAAAATCTAAAGATGCGATGGTTCCTTCGCGCCTTGATCCGAGAAGAACCCACAACAAACTCAGTCGGGTATTTTTTTACCATCATAACTACAATAACATATTAGTTTACTATATTTTAATTAAAATAGAGCAATTCGTTCACTCCCAGGCGTTTCTATCGTCTAAGTACTCTTGCAACTTATAATATGTTTTTCTATCAAATTTCTTTTAACAAAGACTTTGATTTTATTAATTGACATCTTTTGAACGTCTTCTTGGAGATCTTAGAAACGTATACAGTTACCCTTAAATGAGTTGTTAATCTTATGCAGCCTACTAGAATTTATAAATTATTACACCAATATGTTTTTTGTGTAAATTGATATTACTCCATGGCGAAGAGAAAAAAAAAAACACTTCTTTTTAGCATCTTTCATATTATAGCCCCATGACAATTTGAAAAGGTTTAACTTTAACATCATTTATTCAATTTTTCAATGTAATACTCGTACATAACGGTAATAATAGTAATATATGTAATATACAGTTGAGGAAAAAAAGGGGGCGATTTTTTTCTTAAAAAGTTCATTTCTGTTTTATATATAATCTAATCTTTTATTTTCCCGAAAAAAGTCATTTAAAATACCTTATTTATGGGGCCTATATATAAAATTTAAACTAGTTTTTTTGTATAATAATACAAGAAAAATATCACATGAATTACAAAATAACAAAAAATTATCATTTACTGATTCCCCACAACTACTTATCGTTAAAACTAGTTACAATTAGAAAAGAAGACAACTAAACAGAAAATAATGAGCTTATACTAATTAGTATTACTAATAGTAAATCTAAGTATATGTGTAATGTGTAGACACTAATATAGAAAACATTATCTTTGGTTTTTTTTTAATTATTGATATTGTACCAATATTTGTTTACACACAAATATACATTGTTACTTTTTTATTACTACTTACTTTACCTTAATTGCTTAGTTCAGTCGTCTTACTTTTTTATATTTTCAGGTAAAAATAAGCAATAAATCATCAATATGTATGTTATTTCACTAATCGCAAGACAAAACCGATTAAATTTACAAATTTTTGCCGACGGGAGCAGCGAGTCAAGCGCGTCACTGGTGGTGATGAATTCTGATTAGTCCCCCTGAAAACCCTCCCGCACCTATCTCAGCACCCGCCATCGCTCTATCTCCCACTTGTCACGCCCGCATATGCATGCCGGGTAGGAGATTTGTATAAAACGTAGTAGAGCCCCATACTAAGTGCGAATTGTTATCCTGAAGAACAACAAAAAAACTGAACCACTATACACCGACGACCATAGCATTGAACCTGAAACCGAACCAATGAACATTCACGATCGAAGCCCTAATAATCCTGCACAATCCACTGTACCCGGAGGGATTTGCCAGATCCAGAATCCTTCCCCAACACTAATTTTAATTGTTTTACAGTTGATTTTTAACTACAAGAAACTGTAATAAAAACATCGTGGTCAGTCAGTCCCTTATAATTTCTTTTAAAATTAACCAAAATCTCATCTATGCATTATTTCGCTATAGGAAAAGATGATATTTAAGTCACTACTGGGAAATGCGTCTACGCACCCCGGTTGAAAGTTATACCTTCAACCAGGAGTGTGAGACTAGCTGAAGAACACCAACGGTTCAGTGGGGTCAATACTGGGATCTCGGACATCGTCTGTTACGACCATTCAGATTGGCAGGAGACGCGTAAAGGCACATCTTCCTTCCTCTCCTTTTCTGATGTCTCCTTCTGTGAGTTAACATTATGACAGAAGGAAGATACCGTCTGCGAAGAAAAAACAAAAATTTCCAATTCATTTTTGTAATCATATTGACCCCTTATAGATTTTTATTTATACCCAGGGCTTAATATAGATCACTTTGAGTATTACTGGTCTAGTTAATAATTAACTACTGGAGAATTGGTACAAGTTCTTTCTCATGTTGATAAAATATTGATTTTGTACACGAAAACGTTTTTAGAGGAAGTCTGGATAAGTTGATAACGAAAGAACTAGAAACTGACGTTCTTTTATACACTAAAGGATAACAAAGTTTAATATACATTTAATTTACTGATAACACATCTAAAGGTTAGTGGTGATATACTATTGCCTATAATAGAAACGAAAATGAACCATTTAATCATCTTTCTGTGAAAAGATTGCTCGTACACTGTATATTGTACAAGTCTAAAAACGTAGAACATAGAAAATTAAATTTAAATGTCTGTCAACTAACATTTGGAATTCTGGTGCAAAACTTTTATAAAATTATGCATAAACTCTGATATACTGCATAAATGTGGGTAATTACTGTACATTTTAATATTTCAAACCATGATTTTATGTAGCTTAAACTTTAATTTATGTATAAAAACACTTTTCTGTGTAGTTGAACAAATTTGAAATATGCTAAAAGCAGAAAACCAATTAGATCTTTATCTGCGTTGCGTAAGAGAGAGAGAGAGAGAGAGAGAACAAATTTGATTACCATGTAACAGTATCGAAAGTATTTTCCGATTCTTCACTATTATATATCACCATTTACTCCTCTCGTTTTACAAAAATACACAAATCTCTTGTACTACCATCAATTATACCCCCTTTTAAAACTCCCCACACGAAAAATAATAATTCCACTGGCAGTAAGCATATTGCAGTAGACCGTAGTGTCACTAGGCAGGCAGTAAGCATATTGCAGTAGGCCGTAGTGTCACTAGGCAGGCAATAAGCATATTGCAGTAGGCCGTAGTGTCACTAAGCAGGCAGTAGGCATATTGCACAGTATACAATATATTCTTTTCCTACTGGGCAGGCATTAAGTATATTTCAGTATAGATTTATGTTTGCCGACGCAGGCGTGTTCAAGAAAAAATCTTCTGACTTATTAAATACTTTGATTAATAAAAATTACAAACTAATTACTAACTAAACTAAACCTATGACTTCGCGTGGGCGATGCGACGTACATATATCGCACGACGTAACAATAGTCAAGCGCACGACAGTTTCAAATCTATTCAATATTTTATCCGCAACAGCATCTTTAACCGTATAATTTTTCCTAATTAGCCGTACCCTGTTTATTAATGAAATTATACCTCCATAATGAAAAAACATGTTACGATGCAGTAAGTGTAATGTTATAAATTGTACCCCATTTTCGTACGCTCCAAATCGCAAGCGGGAGCGTATTTTCTATAAATACTCGTACATCGAATACCTGTATCATGTTTAAAAAAATTAAACCAATATAGTACTCTTAAAAATTGTGTTTTCTAATTAATTGCGTGTTATATATGAAACTGAAAAGCTCTGTGGATTACTAAAAGAATTTGCCCGGATATCTGGACAGGCACCACTCTACCTTTCTTTAGAAAAAAATGCTTGATTATTGGGAATGCGCAATTATGGAGTATGTGCAGACGGTGAACCTACAGTGGAGGAGCCTGGTGGGTCTATGCTCTGGTATATTTGTATTCTGGATCTCCCAAACTGAGGAAGCCTATGCCTGGCGAACGTTTATAGGCTGCTATTCGCGAATTTTAGGTGGTTTTAGACGTAGCAATTAAGATAAATAGTTTTAAAGTAATTGTAAGTAGTGTTCGCAACTCAGATAATTAAAAATTTCTATCATTTCCTCGTAATAGATTTGTATTGTTAACATATATATAGGATTACGTTTATTACAGCTTGTTATTGTAAATATTAATAAGTTTAAAGATAAGAAGGGTACAGAGTGACGTCCCAGTAAAGTCGTGTGTATCATCTGCTGTCGGTGACCATAGATCGGCGCAGGTCCGTCGTATAAGGGAGAAATATTTGTATAGATAACGGCGCCCGCGCAGCTACTTTGATTTTACATGGACACGCCGATACCATTTGTTGCTCATATACAACACACAACGATAACAGGACTTACTCTGACTCTAGTAGTGAATAATCACAGCATTTTCTACGCTATTGATTGAAGCGTTATAGTATTATGTCATGAGCCAGTTGAGGGGGCTCACAGCTGCTACAACCTTTTTATATGACTAAAGAATATAACCTTGAGTAATCTATAGTGTGCTTCAATACTTTAATCGGTTAATGAGAAGTTAATAATACAAAATGTAATTTTTAAAACAGTTTAATCTATTACAACACTGAATTCTATATAATATTGTAAATATTTTTGGTTAATATCTTTAAATGTTAATTTCCTCGGGCTATTCATTTAAAACAGTGAAAATCTTCATTTTTATAATATTAGCAGCCATTTTACAAAAACCAAAAAGGAGTTGTGTGCTAAAAGAACTTACATATGCAGGTTGCTGCTAAACATTTTACGCAAATGTCACTGCTATATTCTGTCAGGAGCATTGTAAAATGTATTTATATTTAAATTAAACAAAGTCGCATCGCATAATGATATTTTTAGGTGTCATAGGTTTACTGAAGCAGATATTAATGTGAGTTACTAATTCAAGAAAATATGGATTAGTCGAAATTCTGCTGTATCCTTAATAACAATTAAGAAAAGTTTGGAATATATTAAATAGAAGACTCAAAGACTTAAACTATTTCTCCTAAAGTTTACATTATGGTGAATATTGTACAAAACATTAGTTAAATCGTTGTTTTAGGTGTCATGCCATATATATATTTTTTTGTAACTATCAAAATTTTATACTTAAAAGCAGCGTTTTTAGATAAATGTCGTTTTTTGTAATATTACAAAAAACCGGTTGTCATGAGAAAACTTACATAATAAAAAGACTAAATAGAAAGTAAGCAGTATTTTTTGATAATCGCTTCCACATCATATTTTGTACCAAAATTGTATTGCAACGGAACACTCGCCACTGCAATATATGACATCGTAAACTACCCTCACTTAGCTTCATTGTTGTTGTTATTGCTACACGAAAATAGACTAAATATTTGTTGCTTACCTAAAGCCAACTAACAATGTTAACTAAACAAATTTTGACAATAGCTTAGTATTATAAAAAACACCAACTCGTTTTAACTAACAACTTTTATTTTCTCCAATATTTAAATATACACCACTTACACTATACTAATAATTACTTAAGAATTTAAATTTAGCACTATTTCTCTTAAAACAACAGCACGATAAGGTAGCACGAGAGACTCTGTTCATGCAATTGTTCTGCTCGTTAAAGTTACCTCGTATTGCATGACATTTCGTAATTTTCAGTTTAGTAATCTACTAGTGTTGCCATCGAACAGTAGTTATTATCACATACAGATTAAATATCCTTAATTTCAGACTGAATTGGCAATTAGAAGTGGTGTTATGTTTAACTGTAGGCAAAAAACTAAATTACTTATCATGCTTATGTTTAAAAATGAAAAAGAAAGGAAGTCGTATATAATTCATTTTTTAGTTTGTTTTATATCAATGTATTTTCTCTTAATTGACACGTAATATAAAAACTGGCTCATTGGTCCAGTGGTCAGCTTCTTCGACTGCAGATGTGAGATCATGCATTCCAGTCACAGTATATGCAATTAAAAACCCTCAATCCTATTCCTAATTTGTCACGAACACTATTAAATTCACTGTTTAATGTTGAAATATATCTAATACGTCTGAATATGGTTTTAAAGAGCGACTTAAAATCTAAAGTTACGAGGGTTCCTTCGCCCTTAGAAGAGCCCACAACAAACTGAGTCGGCTACTTTTTTTTACCATCATCATTACAATATCATATTAATTTATGATATTTAAATTAGAGCAATTCGTTTACTCCCACGCGTTTCTATCGTCTAAGTAATCTTGCAACTTATAACATGGTTTTTCCATCAGCTTTCTTTTAACAAAGACTTTGAATTTATTAATTGACATCTTTAGAAATATTAAATCACATCCACAGTAAATGGACCACATCCAACTTTTCTACAAGGAATAGTCGGGTGCAGTGTGGATGTATGTATAATATAATGACCTTAAATTTTACAACATGTACTCCGAAGTATCTTAATTATAAATAATTTTGGCGAACTTCCATGTTATATATGCGTACAGCTTTATGAGTACCCTTGGCGTTATCGCCCGGAAAAGTTTGGTTTTACCACAATTAAGTGTAACGTTAACCGCTTCCAAAGTTGTTATTTTGTGGGTGTTAAGAATGGGTGTACACTGGGCTCGATGCTGATTTTTTGAAGTAAAATTTCTTTAAGCATACTTGACTTGAGGTTTAAGCTGGTGAATGGCTGACGAGAGCGTTACGCAAACGGTGATCTAAAAAGAGAGAGTTTCGTTTTAAATCGTGTGGTATAATGAACGCTCCAGAGCTAGGAATAGCGGGGCTGCCGGGGCCATTGCTGCTTGTCGTCGTCATTTTGTGGTTTTGTCAATAATCACCACGCTTGGCAGGCGGGTTGGTGATCACAGTGCTGACCTACTCGCACCGATAACGCTGCTGCCCCTTTATTGAATTATTGCTGCCGTTGGAGTGTAAGAAGACCCCCCACAAGGTGGACCGACGCCATAAAGAGGGCCGCCGGTAGCCGCTGGAGTCAGGCAGCGCAAGATCTGCGGCTCAGCTCTGCGGTGTTGATACTGCCAGACTGGTATATTTCAGCTATTTTCACAGCATTATGTCATACGGTATTCTACTTTGGGGTAATGCTGCTGATATAGATGCAATATTTGTGCTGCAGAAAAGGGCCGTTCGTGCGATTTACAATATGGGTCCAAGAGAGTCGCTAAGAAACAAATTCAAGGCAGTTAACATAATGACAGTTCACTGCGTATATATATTAGAAAACTTGTTGTATGTACATAAAAACATTGACTCTTTTAATAAAAAGAGTGAATGTACATCATATAACTTACGAAACCAAAACAAACTTGTTATAAATTCTAGTAGGCTGCATAAGATNTCACTAGGCAGGCACTGAGCGTACTGCAGTAGGCCGTAGTGTCACTAGGCAGGCACTGAGCGTACTGCAGTAGGCCGTAGTGTCACTAGGCAGGCACTGAGCGTACTGCAGTAGGCCGTAGTGTCACTAGGCAGGCACTGAGCGTACTGCAGTAGGCCGTAGTGTCACTAGGCAGGCACTGAGCGTACTGCAGTAGGCCGTAGTGTCACTAGGCAGGCACTGAGCGTACTGCAGTAGGCCGTAGTGTCACTAGGCAGGCACTGAGCGTACTGCAGTAGGCCGTAGTGTCACTAGGCAGGCACTGAGCGTACTGCAGTAGGCCGTAGTGTCACTAGGCAGGCACTGAGCGTACTGCAGTAGGCCGTAGTGTCACTAGGCAGGCACTGAGCGTACTGCAGTAGGCCGTAGTGTCACTAGGCAGGCACTGAGCGTACTGCAGTAGGCCGTAGTGTCACTAGGCAGGCACTGAGCGTACTGCAGTAGGCCGTAGTGTCACTAGGCAGGCACTGAGCGTACTGCAGTAGGCCGTAGTGTCACTAGGCAGGCACTGAGCGTACTGCAGTAGGCCGTAGTGTCACTAGGCAGGCACTGAGCGTACTGCAGTAGGCCGTAGTGTCACTAGGCAGGCACTGAGCGTACTGCAGTAGGCCGTAGTGTCACTAGGCAGGCACTGAGCGTACTGCAGTAGGCCGTAGTGTCACTAGGCAGGCACTGAGCGTACTGCAGTAGGCCGTAGTGTCACTAGGCAGGCACTGAGCGTACTGCAGTAGGCCGTAGTGTCACTAGGCAGGCACTGAGCGTACTGCAGTAGGCCGTAGTGTCACTAGGCAGGCACTGAGCGTACTGCAGTAGGCCGTAGTGTCACTAGGCAGGCACTGAGCGTACTGCAGTAGGCCGTAGTGTCACTAGGCAGGCACTGAGCGTACTGCAGTAGGCCGTAGTGTCACTAGGCAGGCACTGAGCGTACTGCAGTAGGCCGTAGTGTCACTAGGCAGGCACTGAGCGTACTGCAGTAGGCCGTAGTGTCACTAGGCAGGCACTGAGCGTACTGCAGTAGGCCGTAGTGTCACTAGGCAGGCACTGAGCGTACTGCAGTAGGCCGTAGTGTCACTAGGCAGGCACTGAGCGTACTGCAGTAGGCCGTAGTGTCACTAGGCAGGCACTGAGCGTACTGCAGTAGGCCGTAGTGTCACTAGGCAGGCACTGAGCGTACTGCAGTAGGCCGTAGTGTCACTAGGCAGGCACTGAGCGTACTGCAGTAGGCCGTAGTGTCACTAGGCAGGCACTGAGCGTACTGCAGTAGGCCGTAGTGTCACTAGGCAGGCACTGAGCGTACTGCAGTAGGCCGTAGTGTCACTAGGCAGGCACTGAGCGTACTGCAGTAGGCCGTAGTGTCACTAGGCAGGCACTGAGCGTACTGCAGTAGGCCGTAGTGTCACTAGGCAGGCACTGAGCGTACTGCAGTAGGCCGTAGTGTCACTAGGCAGGCACTGAGCGTACTGCAGTAGGCCGTAGTGTCACTAGGCAGGCACTGAGCGTACTGCAGTAGGCCGTAGTGTCACTAGGCAGGCACTGAGCGTACTGCAGTAGGCCGTAGTGTCACTAGGCAGGCACTGAGCGTACTGCAGTAGGCCGTAGTGTCACTAGGCAGGCACTGAGCGTACTGCAGTAGGCCGTAGTGTCACTAGGCAGGCACTGAGCGTACTGCAGTAGGCCGTAGTGTCACTAGGCAGGCACTGAGCGTACTGCAGTAGGCCGTAGTGTCACTAGGCAGGCACTGAGCGTACTGCAGTAGGCCGTAGTGTCACTAGGCAGGCACTGAGCGTACTGCAGTAGGCCGTAGTGTCACTAGGCAGGCACTGAGCGTACTGCAGTAGGCCGTAGTGTCACTAGGCAGGCACTGAGCGTACTGCAGTAGGCCGTAGTGTCACTAGGCAGGCACTGAGCGTACTGCAGTAGGCCGTAGTGTCACTAGGCAGGCACTGAGCGTACTGCAGTAGGCCGTAGTGTCACTAGGCAGGCACTGAGCGTACTGCAGTAGGCCGTAGTGTCACTAGGCAGGCACTGAGCGTACTGCAGTAGGCCGTAGTGTCACTAGGCAGGCACTGAGCGTACTGCAGTAGGCCGTAGTGTCACTAGGCAGGCACTGAGCGTACTGCAGTAGGCCGTAGTGTCACTAGGCAGGCACTGAGCGTACTGCAGTAGGCCGTAGTGTCACTAGGCAGGCACTGAGCGTACTGTATATTTCAGTATAGATTTTTGTTTGCCGACGCAGGTGAGTTCAAGAAAAAGTCTTCTGACTTATTAAATACTTTAATTAATAAAAATTACAAACTAATTACTAACTAAACTAAACCTATGACTTCGCGTGGGCGATGCGACGTACATATATCGCACGACGTAACAATAGTCAAGCTCACGACAGTTTCAAATCTATTCAATATTTTATCCGCAACAGCATCTTTAACCGTATAATTTTTCCTAATTAGCCGTACCCTGTTTATTAATGCAATTATACCTCCATAATGAAAAAACATGTTACGATGCAGTAAGTGTAATGTTATAAATTGTACCCCATTTTCGTACGCTCCAAATCGCAAGCGGAAGCGTATTTTCTATAAAGACATCGAATACCTGTATCATGTTTAAAAAAATGAAACCAACAAAATACTCTTCAAAATAGTGTTTTCTAAATAACAGGTTATTAAGTGCGTGTTATATATGAAACTGAAAAGCTCTGTCGATTACTAAAAGAATTTGCCCGGATATCTGGACAGGCACCACTCTACCTTTCTTTAGAAAAAAAATGCTTGATTATTGGGAATGCGGAATTATGGAGTATGTGCAGACGATGAACCTAGAGTGGAGGAGCCTGGTGGATCTATGCTCTGGTATATTTGTATTCTGGATCTCCCAAACTGAGGAGGCCTATGCCTGGCGAACGTTTATAGGCTGCTATTCGCGAATTTTAGGTGGTTTTAGACGTAGCAATTAAGATAAATAGTTTTAAAGTAATTATAAGTAGTGTTCGCAACTCAGATAATTAAAAATTTCTATCATTTCCTCGTAATAGATTTGTATTGTTAACATATATATAAGATGACGTTTAGTACAGCTTGTTATTGTATATATTAATAACTTTATAAAGATAAGAAGGATACAGTGTGACGTTCCAGTAAACTTGTGTGTAACATCTGGTGTCGGTGACTATTGATCGGCGCAGGGCCGCTGTAAGAGGGAAAAATATTTGGATAGATAAGGGCGCCCACGCAGCTACTTTGGACTACTTTTTCATGGACACGCCGACACCATTCGCTGCTCATAATACTACGCATGACGATAACAGCACGTACTCTGAGTCTAATAGTGAATAACCGCAGCATTTTCATTTATAGCGATTTTCTACACTATTGATTGAACCGGTATCGTGTTATGTCATGAGCCAATTGAAGAGGCTCACAGCTGCTACAACCTTTTTATATGACTAAAGAATATAATCTTGGGTAACCCATAGTGTGCTTAAATACTTTGATCGTTTAATGAGAAGTGAATAATAAAAAAAGTTATTTTCAAAACTGTAAAATCTAATACAGCACTAACTGAATTTTATTTAATATTGTAAATATTTTTGGTTGGTATGTTTATTTGTGAATTTCCTCCGATTATTCATTTAAAAGTGTAAATCGTAATTTTTCATGATATAGCAGGGTAGCAATTTTACTCCAAAAATGAGCTGTGTGCCTAAAGAACTCATGTATGCACGTTACTGCTAAATTAGGAGCATTGTAAAAAGCACTTAAATTAAACAAAAGATTTAAAGTAAAATTTTGGAATATATTAAATAGAAAACTCAAAAAATTAAACTATTTGTCCTAAAGTTTACGTTACGGTGAATATTGTACAAAAACATTAGTTAAATCGTTATTTTAGGTATTCCATTTACACATTTTTTTGTATCTATCAAAATTTTATACTTAAAAGCAGCATTTTTAGATAAATGTCGTTTATTTGTAATATTACAAAAAACCGCTTATTACAAGAAGGCGTACTTAAATATAAAGACTAAATAGAAAGTAAGCAGTATTTTTTGATAATCGCTTCCACATCATATTTTGTACCAAAATTGTATTGCAACGGAACACTCGCCACTGCAATATATGACATCGTAAACTACCCTCACTTAGCTTCATTGTTGTTGTTATTGCTACACGAAAATAGACTAAATATTTGTTGCTTACCTAAAGCCAACTAACAATGTTAACTAAACAAATTTTGACAATAGCTTAGTATTATAAAAAACACCAACTCGTTTTAACTAACAACTTTTATTCTCTCCAATATTTAAATATACACCACTTACACTATACTAATAATTACTTAAGTATTTAAATTTAGCACTATTTCTCTTAAAACAACAGCACGATAAGCCAGCACGAGAGACTCTGTTCATGCAATTGTTGTGCTCGATAAAGTTACCTCGTATTGCATGACATTTCGTAATTTTGAGTTTAGTAATCTATCAGTGTTGCCATCGAACATTAGTTATTACCACATACAGATTAAATATCCTTAATTTCAGACTGATTTGGCAATTAGAAGTGGTGTTATGTTTAACTGTAGACAAAAAACTAAATTACTTATCGTTTAAAAATGAAAAAGAAAGGAAATCGTATATAATTCATTTTTTAGTTTGTTTTATATCAATGTATTTTCTCTTAATTGACACGTAATATAAAAACTGGCTCATTGGTCCAGTGGTCAGCTTCTTCGACTGCAGATGTGAGATCATGCATTCCAGTCACAGTATATGCAATTAAAAACCCTCAATCCTATTCCTAATTTGTCACGAACACTATTAAATTCACTGTTTAATGTTGAAATATATCTAATACGTCTGAATATGGTTTTAAAGAGCGACTTAAAATCTAAAGTTACGAGGGTTCCTTCGCCCTTAGAAGAGCCCACAACAAACTGAGTCGGCTACTTTTTTTTACCATCATCATTACAATATCATATTAATTTATGATATTTAAATTAGAGCAATTCGTTTACTCCCACGCGTTTCTATCGTCTAAGTAATCTTGCAACTTATAACATGGTTTTTCAATCAGCTTTCTTTTAACAAAGACTTTGAATTTATTAATTGAGATCTCTAGAAATATTAAATCACATCCACAGTAAATGGACCACATCCAACTTTTCTACAAGGAATAGTCGGGTGCAGTGTGGATGTATGTATAATATAATGACCTTAAATTTTACAACATGTACTCCGAAGTATCTTAATTATAAATAATTTTGGCGAACTTCCATGTTATATATGCGTACAGCTTTATGAGTACCCTTGGCGTTATCGCCCGGAAAAGTTTGGTTTTACCACAATTAAGTGTAACGTTAACCGCTTCCAAAGTTGTTATTTTGTGGGTGTTAAGAATGGGTGTACACTGGGCTCGATGCTGATTTTTTGAAGTAAAATTTCTTTAAGCATACTTGACTTGAGGTTTAAGCTGGTGAATGGCTGACGAGAGCGTTACGCAAACGGTGATCTAAAAAGAGAGAGTTTCGTTTTAAATCGTGTGGTATAATGAACGCTCCAGAGCTAGGAATAGCGGGGCTGCCGGGGCCATTGCTGCTTGTCGTCGTCATTTTGTGGTTTTGTCAATAATCACCACGCTTGGCAGGCGGGTTGGTGATCACAGTGCTGACCTACTCGCACCGATAACGCTGCTGCCCCTTTATTGAATTATTGCTGCCGTTGGAGTGTAAGAAGACCCCCCACAAGGTGGACCGACGCCATAAAGAGGGCCGCCGGTAGCCGCTGGAGTCAGGCAGCGCAAGATCTGCGGCTCAGCTCTGCGGTGTTGATACTGCCAGACTGGTATATTTCAGCTATTTTCACAGCATTATGTCATACGGTATTCTACTTTGGGGTAATGCTGCTGATATAGATGCAATATTTGTGCTGCAGAAAAGGGCCGTTCGTGCGATTTACAATATGGGTCCAAGAGAGTCGCTAAGAAACAAATTCAAGGCAGTTAACATAATGACAGTTCACTGCGTATATATATTAGAAAACTTGTTGTATGTACATAAAAACATTGACTCTTTTAATAAAAAGAGTGAATGTACATCATATAACTTACGAAACCAAAACAAACTTGTTATAAATTCTAGTAGGCTGCATAAGATTAACAACTCATTTAAGGGTAACTGTATACGTTTCTATAATAAACTCCCACAAGACGTTCTAAAGATGTCAATTAATAAATTCAAAGTCTTTGTTAAAAGAAAGTTGATAGAAAAATCGTATTATAAGTTGCAAGATTACCTAGACGATAGAAACGCTTGGGAGTGAACAAATTGCTCTAATTTTAATTAAAATATAGTAAACTAATTTGTTATTGTAATGATGATGGTAAAAAAAAAAACCCGACTGAGTTTGTTGTGGGTTCTTCTCGGATCAGGGCGCGAAGGAACCCTCGTAACTTTAGATTTTAAGCCGATCTTGAGTACCGTCATCAGATGTATATTAGAATCAGAGTGTGGAAAAAAAATATAATTTGACGATTCAAAAGTGCTGTAATATGCCTACTTGAATAAAGATATTTTTGATTTTGATTTGATTTGATCGGGCCTTGTGTACATCATTACGTGAGACCTATGCCTAACAGTGGACGTCCATCGGTTGAAGTGACGACGACGACGACGAATGAACGCTCTTTTTTATGCTGTTTTAATACTGAATGGTTAGCATTTAACGTGGACATATTCAGGGCTTCAGAGTGGGATGCACGACTGATCCCCGGAAGTTCATAGCGGATGAAGAGGGTTCCTCAGTCGATTTAGTCAATGTGGTGTAAATATCACTCTTTTTTATCTTTTTAATGTTGATTGATTAGCTCTTAACTTGGACATATTCAGGGTTTTAGAGCGTAATGCACGACTGATCCTCGGATGTTCATAACGGATGAAGAGGTTTCTTCAATCGGATTATTCAGTGTGGTGTAAAGAATACGGTTTTTTAGGTTTTTTAATGTGGACTGATTAACGCTTAACGTGGACACAGGGGTTCAGAGAGGTATACACGACTGATCCTCGGGTGAAGAAGGTTACGCTGGGTTTTTGCAGATATTGAGAGGTCTACTCCCTCTCATTACCCGCACCCCTGGTCCTACAGGATGCGTAAATGAATTTCTAAGCAAGACTGTAATCATATTTGATAAATCATACAATCTAAGATGGAAGCCTGCCAACCAAAAAAGGTAGAGGTAAGTAGTAACCCATTAACGTCGTAAAGCTGGGTAAAGGCCTCCTCACTCATATGAGACAGGTTTTTAGAGACTCTCATCAGACTAGCGCGCTTCCATCTTAGACTGTATCATGACTAACCAGGTGGGTTCACAGTCAACCTTTCAGCAATAAACAAAATAGATCCAACGACTGTGGGTTTGTAGGAATAGTAGACAAATGAATGCGCTAACACAAATAGACTCTTTATTCATTCTCAAAGTCCGATGAGACAGTAATCGGACCCGAATGGAAAGAGAGAGAAAATTCGCCCAATCCGGATCTCTAGTCTGTAAGGCAATAAGGCAGTCGAGAAACAGCTGGTCTCTTCATAAAAATATGAAGTCTCAGTATGCCATCAACTTATCTTACTTGAAAATTTAGAGCGGCCTGGCTACACGATACTTTAGGTTGATAACATTGTTTAACACTTGCAGATTTTATGATCCCTTTGTTGCTTGTAACATACTGCTTGATTTCATCGCTATTTTATATGACATGATAACGTCAACTTCGAGACACGATGTATTAACTCCTTTAACCTTACTCTAAAGTCGTTTAGCGACTTATAAGTGGTACCAGTTTATATGACTTTTAGGTATATAGATTTTTTCTTTTCGTACGTTAATCAAATCAAATCAAAATATCTTTATTCAAGTAGGCATATTACAGCACTTTTGAATCGTCATTTTATATTTGTTCTTTCCACACTCTGATTCTAATATACGTTTGATGATGGAACTCAAGAACGGCTTAAAATCTAAAGTTAAGACGGTTCCTTCGCGCCCTGATCCGAGAAGAACCCACAACAAACTCAGTCGGGTATTTTTTTTTTCCCATCATCATTACAATAACAAATTAGTTTACTATATTTTAATTAAAATTAGAGCAATTTGTTCACTCCCAAGCGTTTCTATCGTCTAGGTAATCTTGCAACTTATAATACGATTTTTCTATCAACTTTCTTTTAACAAAGACTTTGAATTTATTAATTGACATCTTTAGAACGTCTTGTGGGAGTTTATTATAGAAACGTATACAGTTACCCTTAAATGAGTTGTTAATCTTATGCAGCCTACTAGAATGCAACCTAATAGAACTAGTTATGTTCTCTGTGTGTGCATGCGAGCGTGCGTGCGTGCGTCCGTGCATGCGCGCGTGCTTGCATCCGTGAGTGCGTGTGTATGGGTGTGTTTCAACGAGGAGATGGAAACATGGACTTATTCTATGGTTTCATGCTATTTAAATTATATAAGTGGAAGCAAAAGAGTTTCTATGTCCTGGTAGCTTTGCCATTGTAGCTAATTATGTAGGTTACGAGTCTTAGAGTAAAATTTTATCTTAATTTATACAGCTCTATAGCTTTAAACTGGAACTGTATCGTTGGTCTAGTGGTTAGCATGTTCGACTACAGACATGAGGTCCTGGGTTTGAGTCCCGTGTCGGGACTGATTGAATAATGGATATTGAGTTTTCTATTAAGATTTTCTCAATATTTGCCCGAAGTTGGGAAGTTGGCGGTGTGATCCACCCCTGTGCCTCGAAGAGTACGTTAAGCTGTCGACGCTCTAAAAACCCTGTCTTATATGAGTGAAGAGGTCTGTACTCAGCAGTGGGACGTTAAGGGGCTGCTACTTATATTTTTTTGGCTTTAGATCTGATTATTTTATCTATTAAGGGATCAGAATAAAACTTTTGATTATATTAAAATTTGTTGTGGGTCTTGCACCAAATTTTGTATTGTAGACATTTAACTGAAAATTTACACGAATGATTAAGAATATTAACGTTCTAAATGCTCTTCGGTCACATGGTGTGAGTAATGGACGCCGCCATATTGGCCTTGGCAATTCTGCCTTCTACTATACTTTAACTGAGCGACGTGCGACAAATCGACAATTTTTTAAAAATGTGTTATAAATAATCTTTGTTTGCTTTATAATATAAGATTACGATCTAGTCTTATAGAATAATAAGTAGTAATACTTTCACCTAATGTACTTAAACTTTACCTATTTTATCTAAGTTTAGAATCCAATGACTATGCTTAGTTGCTTATTGACTTTGTTCTTGCATTTCAGTCCTCTCTTTATTTAAGTGATATCCCGAAGTTTGGCAACTTCAGATTCACGCGCTGGTGAAGTCTTTACCGATGAGTTTTGGCAATATTGTCGATGTACTTCCTCTTTATTCCTTATGAAGATCGCTATTTTTTATGTACGAAGGATAAATGAGATATAATTTATGCATCTGAAGTGGCTGATGGATTTCACGATTAGAATGTAAATTTCAAAACACATAATAGAGAATACAATCACTGTAAAGGAGCAAAGAATAGACAATCTATTCTACCCTTTATCATATCCCAAAACTTATCTAGAAAAAAGTAAATACGAGGCAATAGGTGCCTCGTAAAACGCGGTGACAAAATGAAATAGGTCCCTTTTAGTATTCTATCTATTTTAGTGTTGATTGGATCCCACACTTTATCCTTAGGTCTTCCCGGATAATCCTACAAGTGTATTTATAAGGAATTGAGGAGATTTTATTATTTAGCCTTATTTGAAGAGGTTTAGAGGATTACGATTATCACCCTTGTCTTTTTATGATTTAAAATTATTATATAGCATGCCTACAGGTTTTGTCTGTCGTCGGATGTGGGATTGCAAAAGGACCATTGTTGATGTGACCATTTTCCTAGAAGATAAAATGCATACAGTGACTTATCCTTAAGAGATAGATATTTGCCACCATAGGCTTTTTTATAGATCTATAAAAGAAGCATATCCCAGTATGCATTGTTTTATTATATCTTGAAAGGACTAGGCAGCGTTTTCGACAGAAGCTCCCAAACGGATTTTTTTGGACACTTCTAATCGTTATATTTTAAGCATATTTTAATTGGTGGGAGGCTTTAGCTGTGGCTATTCAACGCCCTACCACAATAATATACGCTAATTTGTCAAAACAATTAAGAAGCTGACACAAAATCATTACAAATTATACATAAACAAAACCTTTGCCTCAAATCATACGTATAGTGGTGAAACTCGTATAATTTTTGAGTATATCGTGAACAGACATACAAACAGATGCGGCAGTTGGCTCTGTTTTTAATATGTAACGATATGTCGAAAGCAATAACGCTGTAGACGAAAAAAAGCGACAACCCTAAGCCCTAAGGAAATTAAAGATTCTATCCGTCGAAGAACTTAATCCCTGTGTAATAGTAAGCCGGAAAATTGCAAATTAAAGTGGCTAACCTATATTGCGAAATCTGTTTAATCCACTCTACATTACGGTCGATATTCGACTGAAGGAAATAAGTCGGGTAGAAGATAAAAACGCTGATTCGATAGATGTAGGTTTCAATTAATTAAGGATGCCCGCGTGGACGTTATCGAGAGGTTTTGTGGGTGGTTTCTGATGCGAGGAAAAAGCTATGAAAGGCATCGACAGAATGATTTGTGAATACGGTACAGTAAACATAAATATTTGTCGCGTGTAGCTTTGAGCTTGCAAAAGGCTGCTGGCGAAAGCTTTTTTTCGCGCTATATATATATGAATTGAATATTCTTTTGTGTTCGTTTCGTTACTCTCTAAAGTACTTTGATATTGTTTAAATTGTTCACATGATAACTGAGGTGTGATTAACTTATACAAAGGGATATAAAATATATAACGGATCTTAAATAGCAGTCAAATAACGTCTCACTTTTCTCACAAAACCCAGTGAAACCCTCTTGATCCTTAAGTGAGGTTCCAGAGGCTCAGAGAAAACATTCTCCTCTGGCACCTCGGATTCGTTTGCCTTCACAACAGTATTAAATTTTAAGATGGAGGAAGGTTGCGGGGTTTTACCCGCCTACCTCCTCCAGGCCTTCTGCGTCGGCGAGGAGAGGAATCTGCGGCGTTCTCTCTTTCCCTGCCTAGTATCTCCTTCTGCAAAATGATCGACTCGCATAAAGAGGCAATTGCTTTCCAGTTTGTATCGCTGGCGAGCATACAATTTATGATGTTCGCCAGCGAGAAATCCCCACCCATCAGTGGCACCAAAAGCTGTCGTTCCACTAATCAAGCCAAACATATTGCTACTGTGTGGTACGCCGTATCGAAATAACGTCTCACTGCTGGAGATATACTCACTGCTGGAGACAGACTCACTGCTGGAGACAGACTCACTACCGGAGACAGACTCACTGCTGGAGACAGACTCACTGCCGGAGACAGACTCACTGCTGGAGACAGACTCACTTCTAGAGACAGACTTCCTTATTTAGAGAAGATTACTGAAACATAGACTCACAAAATTTGATACTGTTTAAAAGGTGACACATATCCTAAATTAATCTCAGGATATGAAGAAAGAAAGATAGTTAAACAGATTACTCTTTGTAATATATCGAAATGTTATAGTTACAGTATTTAAGATACACAAAATAAAACTATTGCAAGAGGTAGCCTTACACCATTATCCTCAAGGATTCGATTGTCACTAGGTTATCACGACTACAGAAAATTGTTTATCTTTGAAATATATTTAGCAATAAATTAAATATAATCTATTAAATATGTACCAGTGTGTTAAAAACATTTTAATACAGGTAAACTATGAGAAATTGCAATTCATTTAAAGGTAACGTTACTCCAATAAACTCCCAGAAGACGTCTTGGAAATCTCTTAATAAAAGTCTTTTTAAAAAGAACTCGATTAAAATCTCATTTCTAAGGCACGCTTTTATTTGCTTCTTTTGTAGTAAATATACTATTCGATTAAGCTATATCGAAATGTGATTCTCTTGAAAAGTATTTTTAATAAAATCAATTTTTTTTTTCTTTTCATATTACTTGTTTCATAAACAGGGAATTTATACCTTAAAATATTATATATTTTATTCAGAGATGTATGTGTTTAAACATATTATATAAATCATAAAGATTGTGAGGTGTTAGTGGGCCCTCAAGTGTTACTTGCATGAAAAATTACAGGAAACCAAATTTGTATATCGGAAATCCCCTTTCGATGTCAAGGGATTACTCGAAGGAAGAAATATTATTTCCTAACCCTTACCATCGTTTCGTATTTTATTCAATTTTCATTGGACTTATTCATCATTCACTATAATTGAAGTTATGTTCTTCAACGTGTGATAGAAGCAATGATGCCTTCTGCATCTTATCCAGAATAGTTTACATTCAGGTTTTATACCAGTCTATTCTCTTATCTTAACCATTGTTAAACTTAATAATGAGGAACTAGACCTTGTAGATAGTACCGCTTTCTTAGGTATAACATTAGATAATAAATTGCAGTGGGTGCCCCATATAAGTGGTCTATCGAATAGGCTCAGCTCCGCGGCTTACGCTGTTAAAAAAATTCCTCGTCTGAGAGATGTTGATACTGCCAGACTGGTATATTTTAGCTATTTTCACAGCATTATGTCATACGGTATTCTACTTTGGGGTAATGCTGCTGATATAGATGCAATATTTGTGCTGCAGAAAAGGGCCGTTCGTGCGATTTACAATATGGGTCCAAGAGAGTCGCTAAGAAACAAATTCAAGGCAGTTAACATAATGACAGTTCACTGCGTATACATATTAGAAAACTGCGTATACATATTAGAAAACTTGTTGTACGTTCACAAAAACATTAACTCTTTTAATGAAAAGAGTGAATGTATATCATATAACTTACGAAACAAAAACAAACTTGTTGTAAATTCTAGTAGGGTTAAGGGTAACTGTATACGTTTCTATAGTAAACTCCCACAAGACGTTTTAGAAATGTCAATTAATAAATACAAAGTCTTTGTTAATAAATTCAAAGTCTTTGTTAAAAGAAAGTTGATAGAAAAATCGTATTATAAGTTGCAAGAGTACTTAGACGATAGAAACGCGTGGGAGTGAACGAACTGCTCTAATTTGAATTGAAATATATTAAACTAATATGATATTGTAATGATGATGATAACAAAAAAAAAAAAAACCCGACTGAGTTTGTTGTGGGCTCTTCTCGGATCAGGGCGCGAAGGAACCCTCGTAACTTTAGATTTTAAGTCGTTCTGGAGTATCATCATCAGACGTACATTAGAATTAGAGTGTGGAAAAGAAAAAAAAAATTTTACGATTCAAAAGTGCTGTAATATGCCTACTTGAATAAAGATATTTTGATTTGATTTGATTTATCATACGTAGCTATAACTTATTTCTTGCTCTCTTCTTCACACTCCTCTTTTTCCAGCAAATTTCCCCATCATTATGATTTGAAGCAGGCGTTACAAATCACGCCTTAGGTACGAGACCTTACGCCACTTCATGCTATACCAGCTCAGTTTTTTTCAAAGTTAGATATTATTACCGTCCAGCTTATGCGGAGTAGCTTCCTGTA
Source organism: Elymnias hypermnestra (assembly GCA_015832385.1). Taxonomy (NCBI): domain Eukaryota; kingdom Metazoa; phylum Arthropoda; class Insecta; order Lepidoptera; family Nymphalidae; genus Elymnias; species Elymnias hypermnestra. The sequence goes on from JACTOM010000934.1 coordinate 9,319,211, forward strand.
AATCCATAACTCAAAGACTTCTATCTTTTTACGTAGATCTTCTATTAAAGTCTATGTCTCACAAAGATACTAAACAACTGGCCAAATGTAGCATTGATTCCATGGACAAAGATGCAGATATCATTTAAAATAACATATATATAAAGCAGGAACAGTTCTATATATATGTCGGAGAATAAGAGAGAACGGAGAAGCATAAAGCACAAGGGTGTAGTGTTCTCCGCCGACATCGTTATTAATTGGATCCATTATTTAATTTCTTATTCTGTGGTTGTTCGTAGGTAATGTTGGTGCAATCAAACACTTTATTAATTAACTCGGATTATAATGTTCAATGACTTAATATTACCTATATCAATTTACACAAACTCATTAACACTAATAGCTAGGAAGGCGACAGTTTCAATAGACGAACACTCCGGCCGACCGCCGCTCGAGAACTGCCGAGAGACGGGCCGGACTGCCACTTATTGACTCTGCCCCCACGCCGATACAAAGATGGCGCCAGCGTTCCACAGACTATTACACACGGACCAGCGATCCGCAGACTCTTGTACTCCGACATATATGTTACCTGTTGATCTGAATCGGTGTGATTATTCAGAGCTCCAAACCTTTTCTCGTATGAGTGAAGAGGCTCTCTCTCGACTTAATTTCAAATTATGTATAATTTTAAAATATATATAATTTAATAATTTCTATAAAATTTTTAGTTCAACCATCCATATCGAGTAATAAAACTATTTGGGATTTATTTTGTTTTCAAAAGTAAATTTGTTCAATGTCAATATGCTGTCAAAAGCCTGATTTATAAGCAGTTTTATGAATTAATAATGGAATACATGTAAGTATAAAGCCACTATATAATTAAAGTTTAAGAAACTTGATAGCAAAGTACAATATTAATAGTTATAATTAAGACACTATTCGTGGCAATTACTGTTTAAGGTTTAATCATTTTAAAGTCGTGACGATATAAAATTGTAATATTACTTTTAGTGAGAGAGGGTAATGTGGTGGTATTGGTTGCATTGGAGAGTAGGGGAGAACGAAGAGAACAGAGTAGAAAAAGAGATGTGCTAGAATATAATGGGCTTGTGTATGTTTATTACTAAAGTGGTACATTATTATCACATTACGCAAATAAAAAGTTTATTTAAATTCAGTGCATGTTTATGTTTTACTGCTTCGTTACAAAATAATTTTGGGTAAGCATAAGTTGTCTGTATAAATCGAAAACAAATAGTAGTGTTCACTGTTACAAAAGAGATAGGCGTGGGATGTGTTCGCAATAAAATAAAAATATTTTTTCGAAGACTTAACTTTTTATAATAGTTTATAAGAAATGTAAAATATTAAATAATGCTAGAATATTCTCTCGACACGAAGCCTCGGTTTTCTTTATTACAATCTCACAATAGTCTCAATGGTCTTTGTTTGACAATTCTTTAATTGCTAAGCTTTTTATCGTCTAAGTAAACCTAAGATTTTTCAATTAGCTCGCTTTTAAGAAAACGTCAGACACTTCTCCGAGACGTCTTCTGGGATTATTACAGAAACTTTACTTTAATACTTATTTTATATTATGACGACTACTATTCTTTAAGGTTTTCCTAACGCAATTAGAACAAAACCAAACAGTTTCTTGAAGATTGCTCACTAGATTATGAATTTACTAAATCACGTCACGTTTCATTACTATTTTATTTGTAATATATACAGTAAATAGTAAATGTAAGTAGCAATCTCTTAATATATAACTGCTGGGGCTTCCTCATTCAAAGGAGAGAGGGTTTTTAGAGCATAGACCCACCACGCTGCTCCACTGCGGGTTAAACGGCATAGTACACAAGTGTAAACTCTCTATTCCTTCACTCTCATGGTCCAATGAGAAGACAATCCGACACAACCAGAGAGAGATCTGGCGATTAGTACAGTAGCGGAAAAATACAGTAAAGAGATCATTTGCCGAGCTGGTAATACGTATATACAATAACATTCTAATATGAATCATGGAGTTACCTTTATATATAGAGTATCTTTATATATTATATGAATACTAAATAATAAAAATACTTTAAAACAGACTAACAGACTTTTGAATAGATTCGAGCTGTAGACAACAGGTGAAAACAGTTATTAAACTACCTCACAAATAATGCTGAACGTGGTACTTATTATCAGCTAAATTACTTTTTTCTACATATAATTTTATGAGATTTTACCAAGAAGTGTACTTTACGTACCAGTCAAATATTTAATAATAATTAAGAAATTTGTATTTCGGTACAATGCTGTGTAGAAACTATAAGGTAAATTGCATTTCACCGAATTAGTGCGCTTCCAATTTAGACTGTATCATCACTTACCATCAAGTGTGATCACAATCAAGCGCTAACCTGTTAGTAATAAAAAAAGAAAAAATAAAGTCGATATCGTTAAAGATAAGCTACAAAAGAAATTTTGCCTTCTTTGGTCATATTGCTCACCGACAACCAGTTAACTTAGAAATCTCAAAGATAAGAGACTCCCTTGCGACCACCTACCTGGTAGTGTGATCAAGTAACGGCACTTACAGGTCTGTCGATAACAGCTGTCCAGCAGAAAGATGGCGCGTAACTACGACAATCTCTTTGAAGAAAGATCTTCTAAGACACGTGCTTCAGGAATGAGGAAACCGAACCTGAAGTACATAGTGTGGCTACCAGATAACTTAGAAAAGTTATTAGTGATGGGTAAGGTTGAAAATAAGAGATCCGCTGGTGATCATCTACTTCCTGGTGCTATCAAATAACGGCACTTACAGGCCTGTCGATAACAGCTACCCAGCAGAAAGATGGAGTGTAATTACCACTATCCCTTTAAAGAAAGACCTTCCAAGACACGAACTTTAGCAATGAGGAAATCGAACATGAAGAAGAACTGCACAATGTGACTACCAGATAACTTACAACAGTTAGTAGTGGTGGGTAAGGTAGAAGATAAGCGGTCCCCTGGCGATCACCTATTTGCTGGTGTGATCAAATTAAGGCACTTTCAGGCCTGTCGATAACAGCTGCCCAGCAGAAAGATGGAAAGTAACTACAATAATCGCTTTGAAGAAAGACCTGCTTAAACATGAGCTTCAGCAATGAAGAAATCGAACCAGAAGAAGAAGAGGGATTTATTATGGCTATAGTATTACAAGGATTTCTTAATACTTATTAAAAGTCGAATAAATAACTCAATACTCCGTATCTTGATGTCATTATCCCGGTAATTGCCGGGATAGGGCTTGCTGTTGGAATGAATCTTGATATGCGTATCTGGAATCAGAGGTACAGTCGCCGAGGGAAATTGGATCAGGCAAATTAAGTTTAGACGAGGAAATGAGGATTTTATAAGTCGTACGACTGATCCGTTACACTCGGAAATTGCTCAGGACGGATGGGGATGTAGAGTTTATTGCTCATTTAGGATTTATATTTAAGAATTATATATAGTTTGATGTTGAAATGACACTTCTTACGTCACGGTATGTATATATACACTCCGTGGGACGAAGCGCAGGGCTCGCTAACCGCCGTGCCTCGGCTATTAAAGTCTGTAATATATTCTAAGATATCCATTTTAGTGATGTGATACTAAAGGCACCTTTGATCTACATGAAATATACAATATAATATAATGGTTTTCACCGGTTAAGGAATAATACCACAGTGTATAAAGCACCTTGGTAAATGACACTCTTTTAGTAATATGTAAAAGATAAAAATGGTTATGCTGGGTTATCTGTTGGAGATAAATATACACTATTACGGACTTTATTGTCGATCTTTTTAAGATTTACAATTCTGTCATATATTAATTTGTTCTATCTCGTAAGGTTTAGACAGTGTTTGCGATTTAACTGCACATAAATATGTTTTGCTATGATATCACTTTACACATCATAGAATTGTTCGAGTTTTTACTAAAATATGGAAGTATTATACATATTAACCTACCATTTGAATCACTCTATCTATTTCTGAAAACTGTATTTAAATCTGTTGAGTAGTTCAAAAGGTCTGAGGCAAAAGGTTGCGAAAGCGACTCAATTTTATACTATGCGAAGATTATGTGCATATAAGTTTCTCTTGAGTCTTTAATCAACCATATTCATTTTTTAAAAATAGCGACAATTTACCTATATATAATATAAGATAAATTATCAATGGAATTGTATTATATAATTTAAAATAATGAAGTTTTACTATCTCAACGTGTGCACATTTATACCAGCACACTTTTTTGTTCATTGCTTATATGTTTAAAACTACCTGGTCTTCGTTTGGATGAATTAATACTCAGGTTAGCTCTGGCAGGTGATCTCACCTGATAGTAAGTGATATAGTTTAAGATAGAAGCATGCTAATAATGTAAGAAGTAATATATCTCTGATGATTTATTGACAACATCATACAGGAACGCAAATCTTTTCCTTGGCGTATCCGTGTCTTATTTTACATTTAACTTATATTAGATGTAGGAGTAGGTAGTGTAAAATATAAAGAAAAGTCACACATCTAAGCACTAGCTGGACTAATAACTGCTTCTTTTATTATATGATAGTTATTAAAATGCCAACAGCGCGTAAAGCAGCTGCGACTTGAAATGTATTTTCTGCAGATTCTTATAACAAATCCCAGAATTGCTTGTAGCGTCAGCTTGCCGCCGACGCTTTTGTGTATTTCATTGAATAAACTGCTCATAAAAGAGTACGAATTGTAAACTGTATTTATAGAGTTCCGCAGCTTGATGCAATAAAACTCTCTTTTAGTCTACGTGTGAACAGGAAACTTCGGCCATATTAAGTTACCACGCTTTCTTGAATAGATAAATAATAATTTTAACAAAAAAAGAACCACCTTCAAAACAAAGTCTTACAAATATGATAATTGCGTATTATTTTTTAGAGCTCTTCGTATTCTTATAAAAGCACAACACTAATACGCAAAAGTCCTCCCCCCCCCCAGTCTACCACCGCTTTATACAAAATACACCTGCCTGAAGACCATGGTATTCGAACAGTGTGTGTTGCCACCGACTACATATGGTTCCGAGACATGGCCGCTGACTATAGGCCTAGTAAAAAGACTCAGAGTCACTCAGCGGGCAATGGAGAGGGCTATGCTTGGAGTTTCTCAACGTGATCAAATCAGAAATGAGGAGATCCGTAGGAGAACTAAATTCACTGATGTAGCCTACCGAATTACTTTCTTCTTAAAAAGTGGATACCATTGGAGAGGGATTCAGGATCAGGCAAATCTCTCCAGGTTCCTTGGACTGTATTGTGTTAGGGGCTTTGATCTTTAGTTCTTCATTGCTTCTTCAGAGTTCGCGCTTCGGTTCTTTTTAGTTTGTGTTTCGGTTGTTGTTGTAGCTACAGGATCTACTCCAATCGGTATTCTAAGGCGACTCTCCCACCTGGTATGCAGATGCAATCGTGACGAGTGGGAAATAAGGCGATCGCGGGTGCTTAGGTAGGTGCGGGTGGGTGGACACCGGCGATGGACCAATCAGAATTAGGTTCAGTGCTCCTGTCCGTAACAGATACAATATTTAAAACAATATATAAAGACATTGGAAGTATCTTGAATATCTAAAATCAAAATATTCTTTATTTAATTTGCTTCGTCCAAGAAAGTGATGAATCTAAGTAGACTCCAAGACTTTTTACTGTATCTTGGTATGGTATAGTGACACGATTTAAAGTAATGGGAGGCAATGAAGACCAATCAACTCTTGAAATTTGGTATCTGCTGCCAATGATGATAGCTTGTGATTTCACGGGATTTAGTTTTAAGCCAACGGAGTTTGACCAATCATACACTAAAGCTAGATCTTCATTGACGGCAGATACAGCCGATGGTAGGTTTTCTAAAGTTGACTGCCTATAAGTTTGGACGTCGTCTGCATACATGTGATAGAGAGAAGATATCTTGTGAGTAATTGAATTAATGAAAATAGCAAATAATAAAGGTGACATCACGCCTCCTTGAGGAACACCAGCACGGACCTCGCACCAAGATGAAAAATCATCATTAATACGAATCCGCTGCCGACGCTCCTTAAGGTAACTCTGAAACCAGTCCATCGCCGATGGAGATATGTTAAGAGAACGCAATAAACGTAATAAGATTTCGTGATCTACACTGCTAAACGCATTACTGAAATCCAGCAATGTCAAGATTGTTAGCTGCTTATTGTCCATACCTCGTCGAATGTCATCAGTCACTTTAATTAATGCTGTAGCCGTGCTATGACTCGGACGGAAACCAGACTGTAGCGGATTAAAGAGACTATTCCTGTTTAGGAAGAGGGAAAACTGATAATATACCAGCTTTTCGAGGACTTTGGAAAGAAAAGGTAATATAGAAATAGGACGGAACTCAGCATAGTTACAGGCATTAACTTTTTTAGGAATAGGAATGACCTGGGCACTCTTCCAGCTAGAAGGGAAACCCCCTGAAAAAATGGAGAAGTTGAGGATATGGGTTAAGACAGGACATATAATATCAAGGATAGGGATGATCATATTACGGCTGATATTGTCGGTACCAACAGCATTGGACGAGATGGACAAAACATTCTTCTTAACATCACAGTCGGCAAATGGATTTAACGTGAACGGTGGATAAGTAGGAGTTGTTGGCATAGAAAGGAGTTTTAAGGTTTGCTCTTTTGCGATGTCGTCGATTACATCACTCGTAGAGAAGTGTTTATTAAGAAGCTCAATGTTAACATTCGTTTGAGAGGAAGCGGTTCGGGATGATTTGCCAACTCCAAGNTTTGCCCATAAATTTTGTAGAACCAACCTTGGTAACCATTCGATAATACCCCGGCTATGTAGACTATACAGGGATTTAATCTCCAAAGATAACTCCATTGACATATTCGGTGATAAATTATATACCTTCAAAAATAAAATTATAAAAACATTTAGAAACACCAATCAATAAGTCGCACTAACTTAATGTTGAATTACGTATTTTCCTTATTTTTTTGCTTTTTTCATTACTTTTTTTATTTTACTTTATTTTTCTTTACTTACTACATTTTGTTTAAATAAATGTTTGTACGATCTATTGTTATTGCATGATGTGGCTACCTATAAGTGAAATTACATGTTTTGCGCTACCTTTATGTATTTTATAGTTTAAGTTTCTGTACATGTAATTTTGTTGGTGGTCCAAATAAATAAATAAATAAACAGTGGACCGCTCCGGTCGAGCGCTACTCGACGACTGCCGAGAGACTCCCGCCGGACTCTGTCCACGCCGATAGATTGCGCCAGCGTTCTACAGACATCTGCCCTCCGACATATATCTATTGACTCATCACTCTATCTCTGGAACCATAAGGCGAAGAGACTTAGTAGAAGAGACTTAGAAGAAGTAGGAATATTCCTTTTGCTGAGTAGTGGTCAAATATGATTGGATTTTTGGAAATTCAACCCGCAAGGGGGGTTGCGGAGGTGTTATTTAAAAGAATTCAAACTTAAAAAAAAAACTTCACATTTATAAATTATGTCTTTAACGGTACGTAAAACTTGGTTAGAATTTTTTTTGACGTAATGGAATCTATCAAAATTAAATTTTAGGAAACTTCACCCTCAAAGGACAGTGCGGGTATGTTTCTTATTTGTAAAAGAAGTTGCCTAAATTAACGAAAATGCTACCAAAAAACATTCCACGCAGTACGACGAAGCCTAAGTTATATACGGATCCCTGTAGCTTAAACCTAATACTCTCTTGGCCATTTTGTTTATGAATGCTTTGTATCACAGGGAGTGTATATGTGCAACTGACTCCCAGTTGATAAGTTTTATTGCTGAGTTTTGAACAGACTGGCACATTTGTCTGCATTTTTAGGATGAGTCCAGGTGTTGTATGATAACCAGCCATATGTCGACTTTTATATAGTACTAGCAATGTCCCGTAGTTCCACCCGCGTAGATGCCGATCTCGTGGCAGTGAAAAGTTTACTAAGTCGGACTATAGATTTATTTTTGTTAACATAAAAGTTTTATTTCACTTAGTTTTCAATTACTGCTTTTTAGATTATTAGATACACTTACATTCATAATCTAATCAATACACAGATTTCACTAATCCATAAGAATGTTTACGAAGTACGTTACATGTAAAAAATATGTTTAATTTTTTTCATACCCTCGTGACGTGTAACAATATTAAATTACCCTAAAAATGTTTTATAGTGCAAGAGGAAAATTGTTCGTGTATTTCGGTAAATATTTCTAGAAAGCTCTCGTATTGGGAATATTTTATGGCGGTCGTAAAGAATCGTCGTGAACAAGAAGTAATCGTGTGCAGAGCGAAAGTCGTCGTTTCATCCTATATTTTGAGGAAATAACACACGCATATAGATAGATAGATAGTGGGTTTTATTAAAAACCACAAGAGAAAGAAAAAATCCTTTTCAAAGTCACCTCAGAAGTAAGCGGTATGAATATACCATACACTTTGCCTACTAAAACTGCTTTCTTTGGGAAAAACGCATTTAGCGATTTAACCCTAGTTATATATATATATATAATAAAATGTCTAAAAAATAAAAGACTTGAATATCATCATAAAGATAAAATGACAATCAAAAGAATCTTAATTTATCAATGCTTTTACTCTATTGAATAATATATTAATTTGGGTTAGGTTTTTTAGCCTTTTTAACCGTTAGAAAAGTAAGTTTAGTGTAGTGTGGTTTTTTTTGATGTGGATCGCGTTTCTCAGAGACAAAAAAGCTATTCTTTATTAAGCTTTCCTGAAAAACAACTATTTTAAAAGTTAAATTACTTTTTTTTGCTGCGGTGGCGTTTCTCAATGACTAAAATGGCAAAAAAGTTAGCCTAAACTAATCTGTCCTTAAAAATATTTTTTAAAGTTAGGTTAGTCTACTTCGCTACCATGGCATTTATAGGGTTTGGTCAGGTAAATCTAATTTTGCAGACAGTTCAGCGCGTGACTGTGATCTCACCTGACGGTAAGTGATGATACAGTCTAAGATGGAAGCGCGCTGATCTTTTTTTACTGGTAGTAGGGTAACTAACCGTGGCCGAAGCCTCCCAACAGTCCAGACTCAGACAAATTAGAAAATACAATTTTCTAAATTCGCCCTACCGGGGAGCGAACCCGGGACCTCTGCTAGCACCATTGCGCCAGCGAGGCCGCCAGATAAAAAGGCTGTTAAAAAATCTTGATTTATCATTGCTATTACTCTATAGACGAATTTAGGTTAGATTTTTAGCCTTTTTTATCGCTAGGAATGAAAGGTTAGTGTAGTATAGTTTTTTTCATGTGGATCGCGTTTTCCAGACACAAAAAAGACGCTGAAAAACTATTCGTAATTTTTTTGCTGCGGTGACGTTTCCCTGGCGTTTCCTGGGAAACGCCATCGTAGCAAAAAAGCTTCGCAGCAAAAAGCTCCGCAGCAAAAAGCTTCACAGCAAAAAGCTCCGCAGCAAAAAGCTAACTTCATATAAGTTGGGTTAGTTTATTTTTTCTGCAATGGCAACAAAAATGTCTAAAACAAACAAACCTACAGTAACCTAACCTTAAAAATTATGATTTTTAAGGTTCGGTTAGCCAAACTTTCATCCCCTATTACTGTGAAGTTTGTTTATGCTAGAAAAAGAAGTCTATATCTCATAATTTGCTTCTATCTTTAAACCTTAATTAGTGTTCAAAATATAACATACAGAACAACAGACTAATATTATAGAATGCATTTTTGTGTACTCGTGACGCCTGATATTAAACTCACATTATAAAGATGAAACATTTGTGTTTTTCTATGCATGTTTGTAACGTTTTCTCACAAAAGCTACTGTTCCAATTACAAAAGTTTTTTCACCATTAGAAAGCTGCATTTTCTCTGAGTTACATAAGCTTTTTTCTTTCTCAAAAAGAATAAGGATCTCTAATAAAAATGCATTGATGTAACCCAAGGTGTAAAAAAAATTGTCACAAAAAATCGGTCATGGCGTGCGCTGCGGAAACTATTGATGATAAATCAAAAAAATGTTTAACAATATTTTAGAACGTATTAATATCTACAAAAATGTCTGTCATATCATATGTCCAACTACAGTAGTTATGCCATTACAACTACTTTTTATTATTTTAAAAGTTAATAAAAGCGCCGACCGTAATAAACCATATTATTCATACCTCTGTATTTATCCTTATCCTATTATAATATTTTATTAAAGACAGTTTAAATACCTGCAAAATACTTTTTAAATTATAAAAATCGGACGTACCATTCAAAAGATATAACACATTTAAAAACTGTTTATAAGCAATTATTATGCAGTTTATATTAATGTAATACGTATACAATTTGTTTTTCTAAAATAATCCAAACAAACCTTTTCCCAACTAACATGAAACTTAGACATAAAAGGTAACTTCAAATACCGTCAGTAACTTCTCTTTAAGTGAAACGAATCTCCAATTGCGTGGTTATATCCGGTAATATACTCAAAAAGTGTGCGAGGAATAGCCTATTATCACTTCTTATACGTTTTCCAACCAGAATAGTTGCGTCTGGTTGTGTTATTACTATATCTAGCTTTACTCAGCAATATATACCTTAAAGGTTTAGTATTTTAAGGTTATAATACCTCGAAAGTGTTGGCTACTTAAACGTGCGTGAAGAGGAAGGTACCTGACCCATTACTTTTAATAACCACGAAGGCTTCACAGGACAAATGTGTATATTCCTGCTGGACTAAGTGTCATAAAGTCTAATATCCCCTGGCAAAGACCCAACGTGTGTGTAATAACGAAAATCCACTTTCGGTTATGCTTTATTCGCGTCCGAAGCTCCCTCTGCAGTTCTACATACGTTTATTCACACGTAGCAAATGGTGTAAAGCTTTTGTTAATATCACTTCTATTTCTAACTATTTAAGGACTAAAATACATTGATTTTTTACAGTTTATGTGTTGCTCAGTCAATTTTTTTCAGTTGTATTGTCAGTTGTTACTCATACAGCGACTGGTTAGGAATTAATAAAGTTCTAACTTCACTGGAAAAAAGAAGTGAAATTATGATGTACTTATGGGGTATTACACAAAATATTGTGCAAATACTTGATTAATAATATCATAAAATGTTAAAAATTACAGTGAAAGTAAATCCAGTTTATTGTATTTAAAAAAAAAACGTAAATTTTACTATTCATTTCGCAAAAATGTCCTAGATAGGCCACACTTCAGCAAATGTGGCTGACAAACGTTAGTGCTTTAACAAGTAAGCGCGTTAGGGGGCGTATTTTTATTATTAAATATACTACAATATAAATCTAATACGATTAAAACTATATAAAATTCTTTAGCAAAAACTATCTATAGAATGAAAAAAGTGACTTACACTGATGATGATCTATATATATCGCTCGGTAAATTTAAAACATTTATTACAAGCTGATTGAAAAATCATACCATGATTTGAATGATTACTGAGACGATAAAAAGCTTTGGAATGAATTGATCTAACTTTAAATGAATTATATTCTAATGGTAAAGTTAAAAAGGATATCCGACTGAGTTTGTTATGGTTTATTTTCAGAACAGGATTCAAAGGAATCCTCGTAACTTTAGATTTTAAGTACGCTTATTATTATTTATTAGCATATACTTTGGAAGTAGTACATATTCAAGGAGCTTATCTACCAGTTCTATAAGAAAAAAGACAAAATTTCACGCAAACAAAGATAGAATTATGTGTATAATAAAAAAGCTTCCTATAAAGACATTTTTATGAGAAACTTATTTATTTTAATGTATTCATCCCCCTCACCCCCTTTCAATTAGTTGCTCGGATGAGGATGTCATCAAACTCGTAGGAAACAAAATTAGGACGACAGGTACGATCAATCACGGAGAATAATTTAAAATATAAGCCATGGAAAGAATAATCCCTCATGCCTCCCCTACCTCCTTAATAAGACCCTCCGTTTCCCTCTTTTATGGATCTTGTTATAAATAAAGTAGTCTTTGTAGGCAGTGAGTACTTTATATTTAATCGTAATAACTCCACGTTTATTAAAACATGATGATAAAAAAATTATTAATCAGTTTTATATGTATACCTACTTACTATATCCGGTGGTGGCGACGGAATTGTTTCCGACTCCGTGGAGATATGAAGAGATCAATATAACTTGGTCAATTTAAACTATTCTTGAATTTATGTTAACACTAACGGATTCATCAAAATAGTTTATAAATCCTTAAAAATAAGAACCCAAAACTTAACTATCTAATATATAACAGACTTGACGTAAGTATATTGACAAGGAAAGTTACTTTTTTATGTTTGTACTCACCTTTGTATTAGTTCACGTTATATTTACTAAGACTGTTATGTTTTTAAACAATAAAAAGCTGATTTACTTAAATTTTTTCCTCAAAACATAGGAGTGTGGAGAGGGTACAGAAAAATTAGACTTTCAAATTTGAAAATTATTATATACTTACCATCAATAAAGGAGTATCAGAAAAGGCCTGTGAATTTTTAGAGACCACTTTTTTATATTGGTTAGATTGCTATTTAGATGAATTTATGATGAATGGCTATATTTTGATAGTTGGGGAACAAGTGGAAGAGGTGAAAGAATTTGTCTACTTGGTATCTAAATTTACAAAAGATGGAAACTGTGAAAGTGATATTGAAAGGAGAGTGAATGCAGGGAATATGGTAAATAGTGCCCTGCACGCCTTTATGAATAGCCAGAAGGTGTCTCAAAGGGTCCGACTGGCTGTGCATGCAGGAGTGTTGGTGCCAACACTCATGTTTGGTAGTGAGAGTTGGGTATGGCAGAAGAATCACAAAGTTAAAATAAATGTGGTAGAAATAAGAGCGCTGAGAAGAATGAGAGGATTGGAATTGAGTGACAAAGTAAGAAATAGTGTGATAAGATAACTTTGTGGTATAAAAGATGTAGTGTTTAAAATTGAGAAAGGTATGCTTAGATAGTTTGGGCACGTAGAGAGGATGAATGAAAGGAGACTGACTAAAAGGATTTATGAGCCAAGAGTGAATGGGAAGACCAAGGCGAACGTTCTTCGACTAAATCCAGGACATTTTAAATAAGGGCCAGATCATGAGTACTCTAAATCGACGAACTTGTATGAAAGGTTTAATGAGAATGGAAGAAGCCAAGGAGATATGCAAGGATCGTGGCAAGTGGAAGGACGTGGTCTCTGCCTACCCCTATGGGAATGAGGCGTGATGCTATTATATATATATGGTGCTTCATTTCACTGTTTTATAATATAAGTAATAGTAGTTATTGGACGATTTCTAAATATTGTAGTTAAAGCAAATTTACATACATAAATGATTACAATTACTTATATTATATATATTATAACTATTGATAACGAACTGTGAATCGTGTTTTCAGATTAAATATGATAATCAACATAGATATTTGGAAGGAAACACCATGATAAGTGGTTAGTTGTAATTAAAACTTAAAGAGCCCCTGTATTTAGAAGTTTAGGAAGTTCTTAGTTAATTAGTATCTTATCTAGTATGGCAAAATTATTCGAAATTTCTGTTTATGACCATTTATATCATCATTTTAGTCCACTTTTATCAACTAAACAACACGGTTTTCTAGGACGCAAATCAACGCTTAGTAACCTCTTAGAGTATAAACACTACTTATGTACAATCTTTGCGAAAGGAGGCCAAGTGGATAGTATTTATACGGACTTTACTAAAGCGTTCGATACAGTGTCGCATGAGATACTACTCACAAAACTTGGTAAGTTAGGAATGCACGGAAATCTTTTAAGATGGGTTAAATCTTATTTACATAATAGAAGTCAGCTGGTGAGACTCAAGGGACGCACATCACTTCCGGTAATTATTAAATCAGGCGTTCCCCAAGGATCCCATCTAGGTCCCCTTTTCTTTGCAATTTTTATTAATGACCTAGCGGAAAGATTAACCTCCCAGTGTCTCTTGTACGCTGATGACTTAAAAATATATCATAGTATCAGTAATGTCGATGATTGCGTACAACTCCAAAAAGATTTACGTACGATATTAAATTGGTGCGACGCTAATCAAATGCCACTTAATATAAATAAATGTTTTGTAATATCATTTACTAAAAAACAAACTAAAATTGTGTTTGACTATAAATTACAAGGTATACAGCTTAAGCGTCTACTTAACGTTAAAGATCTCGGAGTAATATTTGATGACCAACTTAGCTTTCGCGAACACTATAATAGTGTTATCAATAAGGCCTACAAAAATCTGGGTTTCATTACACGCACAACAATGTCTTTTAAAAAGCCAAGCACTTTCAAAATACTTTATAACACATTGGTGCGTAGTATTCTTGAATATTGTTCAGTAATCTGGTCACCATGTTATGCAGTACACTCCAACAGAATAGAAAGCGTACAAAGGAAATGTGTAAAAATCATGTCTCATAGATTCGGACTAACGAGACAACTTGATAATTATAATAGCCGGCTCACTAAGTTCAACATAAGTTCTCTTAACGTTCGACGTCAACAACAGGATCTTATAACATTACATAAAATTCTACACGGTCATATGGACTCGACCACCTTACTCTCTCAATTGAGTTTTAATATTAGATATATCAGTAGAAACGCAAAAACATTTGCTTTACCGTTTATTTATTTATTATAGGTTCACTAGCGAATACTCACATAATTTTTGCATAAATTACATTTCAAAGCTTATAGGAATAACAACTCTTACTATAACCCCATTTTAAGAATGTGTCGTTCTTACAATGAAATTGCGCACAAAAGTCAAGCAGACATTGATATATTTGATTCACGGACACACGTTTACGTTAATCGGGTTAAAAAGCTTTTAAAGTAAATAGAAATTGGGTTAAACTGTAAGTTATTATTAGTTTATATTAATTTCTTTGTGTAATTGTATGTTTGTATGTATGTGCATATGTGTGTATATATATATATATATATATATATATATATATATACACATATATATATATGTTTTTTTTTATATGTAAGAAAATAACTGTAACCTGTTGTGTTTGCCCAATAAATATCTACGTTGCCAGTTATAGTGTTTTATGTTCATTGTGTTGATAAATTAGGTTACTCTTCAATAGCAAAGATAAGTCATCATCACCTCAACCGATGGATGTTCTCTGCTGGTCATAGGTCTCCTCCAAGGATATCCATAATACACGTTCTTGTGCGGCTTGTAACTGGTCATCTGTCCATCTGGTGGGGGTGTACCAATGCTGCGCGTACCGGTACCTTGAGACGCCGACGTCCATCGTTTCGCCTAGCTACGTGCCCTGCCCATCGACACTTCAGCTCCGTGACATGTTGGTAACTCTTGTTCTTCGGCGAATCTCTTCGTTTCGGATTTGATCCCGAAGAGACACCCAGAACATAGTTCGTTCCAACGCCAGCTGTGTGATCCTGAGCTTTCTAATAAGGCGCAAAGTCATTGGCCATGTTTCGCTACCGTAAGTCGTCACTGGCAACACGCACTGTTCATATAATTTTGTTTTTAGACACTGAAAAATGTTCGACGAAAAGATTTGACGTAATTTTCCGTACTCTCTTTGTATACGCAAAGATAAGTGTATTTCTCTAATTCTAAACCTTGCGCTTATTGTTATGTTTCAATTATAATTATGTGCTTTTGGTTTCATTGATTGATTCTTGCCGGAGTCTTCTCAGTAGATATAGATATTCCGAACCGGTGGTAGATTCATTGATCAGTAAGTTTATTGAGCTCACTTAAAATAATGAATATTGTTTTTAAGTATTGACTTTTATTGTATTAGAAATAGGCATTTAATTTATTATGAATGTTCGCTCAATCAGGCGCCAACCATTGGTACCTCGGAGGGAGCGTACTCGTGCCATCTGCAAACTTTCCGACGTACTAATACACTGGCTATCGCGAGCGTATACGACACGAGAGGGCGCCTCCGCGCTGATCTATGAGCATAGAGCAATATAGTCTATAGATTATCTGTAGTTTGTAGTACAGAGATCGAGTTCTCAACCACGAGTTATGGTGACGGTCGCAAAATAAGCCCGCTTCGTGATTTTGTACGATTTTGTCGGTGCGGTAATTTCTCGCGTTAATTAGTTTGTGGGGCTAATGAAGTAGTTTTTCATGTGTGAACAACGAATATATTACTTTTTTACTGATCATGCCAATTTCTAACAAAATATGATAGACTAGCAAAATAAATTGATGTTGTGTAGTTAGACTTGCTTTCTTTAGATTGACATTTTTTAATTCGTTATATCTTTTGAATGGAACGTCCGATTTTATTAATTTAAAAGTATTTTACAGGTATTGAAACGACCTTTAATAAAATATCATTTAATACCATAAGGATTTATACAGAGGTGTGAATAATATGGTTTGTTTATTATGCCATATTGTAAACTGGACTTTTTTATAGATATTAATATGTTTTATAATACTGTAGAACATTTTTTTTCTATCATCAATAGTTTTTCCATACTTTTACACCCTAATGCATTTTTATGAAGGATCCCTATTTTTTTTTAGAAAGTAATATAGCCTATGTCTTTTAGTTAAACTGCAATGGTAGAATTTTTAAATCGGAAAACCAAATGTTTCTTTTTTATAATATCAGTTTAAATAGAAAAAGCTATTGAATTTCTTGCCGGATTCTTCTCAGTAGATATCGATATTCTAAACCAGTGTTTGTTTGTGAAGTATTGAGCTTGCTTAAAATAAAGAACATTTTGATTTTTATTCTTTTACTGCAAAATAAAATATAAAAATAATTTATTTCGTAAAATTTAGTACTTTAATATAAAAAAAGGTTGGAGCCTTCTTTTAAGGAAAGAAGTTACCCTTGTGGCAGAAGACTCCTTCCTTAATAATAAAAAAAAATTTAAGAAATAAACAAAAACAATAAAGAAACATAACATAATGAAGATCTTAACACAACATCTTTTACAGTACATTCAAGTGTGCAGAGTAAATGTATCAGAGTTTTTATGTACTGTGTCATGTAAGTGAGGAACTGAATCAATAAATAGAATTAAGTAAGTCATATATAAAATATAATATTAAAGTATGTATGTCACTGATTATGTCCATTTCTAACAATATATGACAGATAATGCTATTACAGATATATTTAATAGCCCATCTAGTAAGTCTTAGTTGCGAAACTATTATAGTTAAGATGGAGTAAATCTTGAAGCCAAATTAATCCAGTAAACAAGGTAACGGCTAAGCTGATCGATCCAGTTTGAACTGGATTACCGCAATGGCCGCCATCAGGACAAATTGACTTACATCGCACCTACAGGTAGATATAACTCAGACTAGAAATAAACAGAGATCACGTCTTATTAAATAGTCAATTACATATATTTATTGACTAGCTATTCCCTGCCTGCCTCATTGGTCTAATGGTTAGCATGTTCGACTACAGATATGAGGTCTTGCGTTCGAGTATCGATTATCTCATATTCCAGTAGAAAGAAGTTGGGAAAATTTTGGAGGTGTGATCCATCCCCGAGCCTCGGAGTGCACGTTAAGCCGTCGTTTTTGGGTCTGACCTCTTTCCGGTCGTGTCGGATTGCCATCACGTCGGAATATGAGAGTAAAGGAATAGAGAGTACACTTGTGTACTATGCCTGCCAATCCGCAGTGGAGCAGCGTGGTGGCTCTAAAAACCCTCTCTCATATGAGTGACGAGGCCTGTGCTCAGCAGTGCTGACAGGACATTAGGATCAGGACATTAATGGTTGCTACTTACCTCGCCTTACCTTAGCTATACCCTGCGATAGTTCCAGACCCCATGGGATACCCGTTCTTATATTTATTTTAAGTAAATCAGGCGAATAGAATGACTTTACTCGTATACATTATTTTAGTAAGCTTTAAAAACATGACTCGTAAGTATTCTAACTGATGGTAACAAATATACCAACGGTTCGGAAAGTTGACTTTTTTAAAAATAGTTTTTATATTTTTGGTTGCCTTTATGAATAGCCAGATGATGTCTCAAAGGGCCAGACTAGCTGTGCATGCAAGAGTGTTGGTGCCAACACTTATGTATGGTAGTGAAAGTTGGGTATAGCCGAAGAATCACAAAAGTCAAATAAATGCGGTAGAGATGACAGCGTTGAGAAGTATGAGTGGAATAAAACTGAGTGACAGAGTAAGAAATACTGTTATAAGAGAACGTTGTGGTATAAAAGAAAATGTAGTGACTAAAATTGAGAAAGGTAGGCTTAGATGGTTTGGGCATGTAGAGAGAATGAATGAAAGGAGACTGACAAAAAGGATTTATGAGTCAAGAGTGAATGCGAAAGTTGGAAGGGGAAGACCAAGGCGAACGTTCCTGGACCAAATCCAGGACATTCTAAATAAGGGCCAAGTCAAAAGTACTCTAAATCGACGAACTTATATGAAAGGTTTAATGAGAGTGAAAGAAACGAAGGAGATATGCAAGAATCGTGCCAATTGGAAGGACGTCTTCTCTGCCTACCCCTATGGGAATGAGGCGTGATTATATAATATATTAATCATGAACATGAATGAAGTCTAATTATTTTTATCGTTTAAATATTCTTCAAAATTATAATATGCTTTATGTAAAGAATGTTTTTGACATATTTTTTCAAAATTGTTTACAGTCAAATCCAAATAGTTTGGCTTTTAAAGGCTTAGATAAATCCAACATGTGACCTTAATGAAAATCACAAAATTTCTCATTCCCGTTAACGGATAATATAATTGGAAGCAAAAAAGAATAATTACTACGAGTTACTAATTTAAGATGGATAAGTGGCAAGCGGTAAAGTTTTTTATTCAGAGAGTTTGCGAGTTTGAACTTTGGACAGATAATAAGAAAAATATGCATTGGAAAGGGGTGACGGATCTAACCTCCAAAACACTCTCTATGAGTAATATTATAAAAACGGCAACTCTCATTAGCTTTCAACTTTTATTCTCTCCACCATTTCATTAAACGCAACTTGCACTATACTAATAATTACTTTAATATTTGAATTTAAACAATTTAGCTTTATTTCTCTTAAAACAACTACATCACAGAGCAGTTCGTAAGACTATATTAAAAAAATAGTTCCGCTCGTTAAAGTTGTCACGTAATGCATAACATTACTTAATATTGCACAATGTTTTTTATGGTAATTTTAAATGTTGCAACTATATTACTCAACTAGTAGCCCGTCCCGGCTACGCACGGGTAGACCTAAATAGGTACAGATATTTAAGTTATAAGCATGATAATTAAAACAACTATGAATTGTCAAATATTATGAAAAAGTGTGATTCCTAATACTAAAACTAAGTAGTTCTGAAAGAACTTTTTAAGTGAAGCATAAAAATGTATTAAAAAACTCGAAATATGCAATGTCACTTGCGTGGTAAGGTAACCTTGTTCATAATGGTTCACCCCCTTCTCCCGCACTGCCCCTCTCTCGGCGAGTTAGTATTCTTATTTTAATTTCTTGATATCTTTTGAATGGAATATCCGATTTCAATAATCATCAGGTATTGAGACAATCTTGAATATTAAATTATTTATTTAGATAAAAAATTATAAATGGATAACACGGTCTAATTTTGATCGGCATTTCTATCAATTTGTTAAATGTAAAAAAGTAGTTATAGTGACGTAACTACAATAGTTACATATATGGGCTCGCGAAGTTTTTGTAGATATTGATATATTCCATAATATTGTTGAACATTTTTTTGTCCTATCATTAATACTCAGCACACAGCATATGCGATGAAAGACATTTCAATGGAAATTTCTTTTACACCTTCGGTTGGTTTTAATAGGAATTTCTAAAGATTTCTATAGTAATCTAATACTAAATATCGCCTATGTTACTCAGTGATAATGTAGCTTTCTAATGAAAAAAGAATTACTAAAATCGGTCCAGTACTTTTTGAGTTTATCCGTTACATACAAAAATACAAATCATTCCTCTTTATAATATTAGTGCAGATAACTCCCAACATTTCAGAGCTATCACTGTTGTCACTCAAATTTCTATAATCTAACAGTAAGGAGACTTATTTGTTCAGCAGTAGGGTGTTAATAAGTCTACTTAAAATCAGTAAGGCTCTGTAATAGTTTACACTGTAATAATTTGTGGTACTATTAGATACATGATCGCATCTATGTTCATTCAATTTGTAGTTAAGTGTTCTTCATACGGGCTTACTGGAGAGTATATTCAATTATCATTTATTAATTGTTAGTATTCAATATTATTATATAATGATCCATTACTGGGCAGAAATTTATTTATTCTTACTCTCGGCTTTACTTGTAGGATATTTGTTTCAATAGAACATGAATCAACGAAAATTATTAATTTCGTACTGCGTTATTAACAGTAAGTAAAAAAAGTTGAATGATAATTGCAGAATGTTTTAACTTTAGTAACAAAAATTGTCAAAAAAATAACCTGTACCCCTAATTATCCCCAAAAAGATTATCCCCAAAATCATTAAAATATTATAGTTCCGATCTGATTCGGCAGTCATTGTCAAAAGTCAAAAAGAAATGAAAAAACCAGAAGTAAAAAGTAAAGGTAAGTAGCAGCCCATTAATGTCCCACTGCTGGGCACGGGCCTCCTCACTCATATGAGAGAGGATTTTTAGAGCATAGACCTACCGCGCTGCTCCACTGCGGATTGGCAGGCATAGTACACAAGTGCACTCTCTATACCTTCACTCTCTTAGCCCGATGTGACGGTAATCCGAGACAACCGGAGAGAGATCGGGCGCAGGACCGACGGTTTAACGTGTTCTCCGAGGCACGGGGGTGGATCACACCGCCAACTTCCCAACTTCGGGGAAATATTGATAAAATCTTAATAGAAAACTCAATATCCATTTTGAATTGGCCCGACCCGGGACTCGAACCCAGGACCTCATGTCTGTAGTCGAAAATGCTAACCACTAGACCAATGAGGCAGCCAAAAAAACCAAAAGTATTCTTTTAAAATAAATTTGATTTAAAAACGACGGGAGAAACAAACACAAATCAAAAATCATTTCTCTTTTAATGTCATTTAATTTCTGAACGACTTTTCAGCTTCAGCTTGGAATAGTTTCTAAGGGAAAGCGAAATTTTCGTTTTTACTAAATGGAAGAATATTTTATATTTACTCACCTTTTAAACGTTTTTTGGACTCCTACAAATAATTTAAATCCAAAATTAGCCAAAACAGACCTCAAGCTTTAACGGGACTAAAGAAAACCAATTAATATTTGTATATATACATATTTAATGACTCTGCTGGCGTAGTAGTCAAAAGGTTTTATACTCAGGACAAATTTACGGTTTGTAATTTCTAAATTGATATCTTAGTTACTACATTACCAGCAGAGACAGAGCTCAGGCAAAAAAATAATTAGAATTAACAAATAAATTTTCCTTTTAACAGGCTATCAATCATATTTGATAGTATCGGCATAACTAAAGATAGTATGCAAACAGATAATATTACAGTGTAACCTGTCAGTAATAATAAAATTGGTGTATACCTTTTGGCATATCATTACATGAAACTTTATTTCTTTTGAGGGCCTCGGATGCTTGCGTAGCCTAAACGGTTAAAGTCACGCAAAATTCACTTATGACGGAATTATTCCTCTTAAATTGCTCTATAAAAAAGACCCACAAAGTTTATATCTATCTTTTAAGGTTAACTCACTATAACATTTTGTAAGTGAAAATTATTGAGATGTGTCTATCGAAAATGACTGAGACGATGAAAAGCATATTTTCCGATTGAAAAAAATGCTCAGATAAGGAAACTGTTGAATTTTCAATGGCTTTATGATAATCGTCGTAAATAATTCGTAACGTACAATTAGATTTGTCCCTTAATCCGTCTCGAACAGAAAATTTCCGAGCGTAGCGGATCAGTCGCCGGATTTATAAAACTCTCATCTCCTCGTCCAAACTTAATTTGCTGCTTCTAATTTCACTCAGTTCTGATTTTTTTAAAGAAAATTGTATCGAAATATTATACCTGCGTATTGTTATAATAAGAACAGCTGGTATACCCTTGATATCCATTCTATAGGGTTTTCCAATAAGAGGTTTAATTTTGATATTTAAAAAAATCGAGTATATTTTAAAAGAAATCAATGGATATTTATTTCATTGTAAAGAGAAAAGTATGCCATTAACGATGGAAAACGATATCAGCCAAATGGCCGCCACGGCTACAGTTGCAGCACCATATCCTTTTCATGAAATTTTCCATGACCAATTCGCACATTTGCGGCTGTATGTCCTCGATAACTTCACGAATTCCATCTTTAAGGTCTTTAATCGATTGTGGAGCATTGGCATAGACATTATCTTTCACGTGGCTCCAAAGAAAAAAGTCTAAAGGTGTTAAATCACAAGATCTCGGGGCCCAATTGTGATCACCTCTTTACTTAGTTTTAGTTTTATAGGCTGCAGCTGAAAATCAGCGCCGTGCGTCCGGATTTTCTAACTCGGACGCATAGTAATTGCTGAGCTGCAGACCTTTTCTACATTGTTTATATATAGGTAGTAAGTTTAGTATTTTTCTTTCATAATAATTTAAGTTTGTTTGTTTATTTATGTGCAATGTAGAATAAATTTATTTTCTTCCTTTCTTCGTTCTTCGAGAAATAACACGGCCAGGAAACTTTTCTTGCAAAATTGCGATTGTTTCGTTGCTTGTGTGGCACGTAGCGCCATCTTGTTGAAAATAAACGTCGTCCACATCAATATCTCCCAATTCCGGCCATAAAAAATCATTAATCATAGCTCGATAGCGCAATCCATTCACCGTAACAGTTGCACCAGCCTCATTTTCGAATAAGTAAGGTCCAATCACACCGCCAGCCCAAAACCCGCACCAAACAGTGACACGTTGAGGATGGAGAGGCTTTTCAACAAGCATTCTTGGATTTTCCGAGCCCCAAATGCGGCAATTCTGTTTATTCACGTAGCCTCCGAGGTGAAAATGGGCCTCGTCACTGAAGATGATTTTTCGATGAAAATCCGGATCATTTTGATGCATTTCAAGGACCCAATCAGCGAAGATACGACGTTGCTGGTGATCGACCGGCTTGAGTTCTTGTGTTAACTGAACTTTAAAAGCCTTGAAACCTAAGTCTTTATGCAAAATACGGTGTAATGTCGTTTGTGGAATGCCTAATTCCAAAGATCGACGAGGCATTGACAAACCTGGGGTTTCGTCAACACTACGGTTTACAGCAGCAATATTCTCAATTGTTCTTGAACGACGCACACGGTTTCGATTATTCACATCACTAAGTTGTCCCAACAGCTCAAATTTTTTAACCAGTTTCACTATTGCTGGCACTTTTGGGTCGTCGTAAAGCACCTTCTTGAGGTGTTTTACGACGACCCAAAAGTGCTTTAGTTTTGCGAACTGTGACTGCAAAATTTTCACCGTTTCTGTAGTTAATTTTAAGTGACAGCTGCCCAGATAGCGGACAATTCAAAATGAAACCTCTTATCGGAAAACCCTATATAAAATGAGTATACTTATTTTATCGTTTCGTAGTCTTGTAAATAAATTAGCGTTAAATGATGGCATGGTTAAATATGGCAAAGTTAATAATTTGATAGAAATTATAAAATACATACACTCTAACCTGGATAAGACATTGTTCGCGCTGACCGTGACCCTCGCATGGACCCGGCCCATAAAGGTCCAGGTCGAGTCGGTCGCCGAGGCGGCAGGAGAAGAATGTTAAAGGGAGAATCCACCTAGGTGTCGAACAAATATAAGTAAATTGTACACCTTCCTGGTCTCCCGGTGCCGATTTCCTCGACGGCGACATGCCCTGGCAGATGAATGATCACTTGAGATGTGTATTTGTATGTGTGTGTGTGGAATGTGTCTGTAACCTGCTAAGGTATCCAAAACTGTTATAGGCGACGCCGGTTTTCTATTCCAACTCCAAATACACAGGAACGTTCAACAGCGGCCCCGCGTGGGCGAAACTAACCTAGTCGCGCTATAACCCGCCACCTTTCACTAGAGGGTTACGATATGGGCCTGCAAAACGCGACGATCTACTTTATTAGCGCCACAAACTAATTAACGCGTGGAATTACCGCACTTTCCCCACAAAATCGTACAAAATCACGAAGCGCCGTCACCATACGCTTCGAGAGTTGACAACTCGATCTCGACTTCTGTACTACAGATAATCTATGAACTATATTGCTCCATGATAATGGAACTGCAGAGGAGACGTACTTTCGTGTCGTATACGGACGCCTCCCGATAACCAGTGCATTAGTACGTTGGAAAGCTTGCAGGTACCAGGCTTCGCGCCGGTTGGCGCGAACAGACATAGTTTTCACCTTCAAAGAAGTTTCTCTATATCCCAAGTTTCTGGCTTATAAATATACGGCATTGGCTTTTTTGGTAGTTAAAAAGACGATACAGTAAAAATGCAGTATAAAATAGTTTGAAGAGTTCTCGGACACACTGATTGTCGATTCCTCTTAAAATATTAGAATAAGTAGAATCTGGTAACTCTAACTGACTTTGAATTTCATTACTTAATTTTCCTTACCCTAACGTGTTCAGGATTTTTTACTTCGAGATAACACCTCCATTTTCTTTTAGACATATCGTAGAAAAGAACCTTTCTTCACAGTAGAACCTTTCTACGACATAAGTTAACGCAGTTTGTTTGTTAGACTATTGGCTGTCATAAATTATTGTGTGACAACACTGATAGCTTTGATATGTTGAGATTTATTGAGTAAATGGCAACAGTTAAAAATACTAAATACGTTGTGCAATATAACGAAATGTTATGCAATACGAGGTTACCTTAACGAGCGGAACAATTATGTGAATATAGTCTCTAGAGCTGCTTCGTGGTGTAGTTGTTTTATAGAGAAATAGTGCTAAATTGAATAAATTCAAATAGTGCGGCACTTATTAGTATAGTGCAAGTTTTATTTATTTAAATAGTGAAGAGAATATTTGTTAGTAAATACGACTTGATGTTTTTATAATAGGTTGAACATTGCACAAAAGTAACATTGATAAAAATCTTGATATTTGATATTTTATTCATTTATTTGATTGATTTGATATTGTTAAGTTAAAAACGGGAATTCTTAGCAGAACTTCTTTATTACTGAAAAGTTAGATCTTGAGTGACACCTGATCAAAATTTCCTTTATCGAAATTGATGATTAAGTATTACTAGTATATTCACTTTTCTTTTATAACTTTAGCTGAAGTTAAATAATAAATATTCTTCTATTCATTATGTAAAAAAAATATACTGTATATTTATTAAAGGAGAAAAATTCTCTAGCGTTTGAATTTTTAAACATAATACAAATTTTCTGCTTTTTCTTACTCATAAATAACCTTCGGAACGCTTTCACGAATTAAGCCTGATTTTTCTTTTAAATCAAGAGGGAATTAACTTCTTAATATCTTTTTCCACGTTATTTGTTTGATTTATTTCAATTATATATTTTTACTGGCTGACCCAGCAAATAACTGTTATCGCTATTAAAAAATAGGGGTTGGTGATAGAAAGGTAAAAATTTTGGGTTATATGTGTTTTTTAATTTCGCATCATAAAAAAACCACAAATAAATTGTCCAAAGATTAAAAAACATTTTTTTTGGAGTGAACGAGCCTTGTTACTTGGGGGTGTAAAAATTTGTTTAAACGTATTCTTATACCTACTGAATATAAACACTAAAACTGTGACATATTTTATATATTGGAATAACTAGTGGCTAGTAGTTGGCTGACACTGATAGATTTGAAATTTTGTGAGTTATTGAGTAATATAGTGGTAATACTTAGAAATACTAAAAAAGTTGTGCGATATTACAAAATGTCATGCAATACGAGGTTACTTCAACGAACGGAACAATTGTATGAATATAGTCCCTCGAGCTGCTTCGACGTGTGGTGCTCTCGAGTTGTTTTATAGAGAAATAGTCATAAATTGTATAACGTGGACAACTAGTCGAAATTCTATCATATTTCGTTTAAATTTTAAGTCTGAACATTACAAAAGTTCTATAGTCAAAGATTATACTTTCATGCAATTATATAATTTCATACATATCACAGATTTTGACAAAGCTACATTGTTAATTTGACTTATTTTTTTATTTAAATGAAATTTGAATAAAAAAATAAAAACCATATCTATTTTTTTATTGAAACAAAAACCATACGAAAAAAAAATTCTATCAATTGAACTTTAATTAATGATGCAAAACTTCTCAGTAAACGATGTTTTTTGAACTCTCATCGTTCTATATTCTTTTTGTTGTACTTAATCACGAGAAGATGCGAATGAAAGGAATAATTTACGTAAGTTTCGTAAAATATCAGAGATTTTAACTTAAATTAATGACGTGAGAACTTTTCTAATGTAAACTCCTTAGATTTTTTGACTATATAAACTTTTTTAATGTAACCTCATTGCGTTTGACATAACTGTTAGCAATGTATTTTTTATGCATAATTTAAAAAAAATTATCATCGTGCACTCCTTCTCGATGTAAAGTATAATTGTAGGAAATTTTATACTCAACCGTCTGCGAAATTTTCTTAAATAGAGATATAAAGTTTTTTTTATCTACTATAGGTCTCCGCCTGATGGAAAGCTATGATGAGATCAAAAATGGTAAGCGTTTGCCTATAAGGTACCTATTCACCCTTGTCCTAAAATTTTTTGGGTTTTTAAGGTTTTTAGGATTGGGGATATACAGGACAAGGCAGAGTATTCGAAGGTTTTGCAGTACGGATCACGAAAGAGGTTTCGAAACGTTTTGTGCGTATAGGCGGGATGTCCTGACGTTGCCTGGAGGTGCGATGGTAAAAGGGTGCTGCAGGTATTGCGTTATGCAGTTCCTGAGAAAATTCCCTGAAAAATATCCTATAAATATAGACAAGCTGGAGTTAGTACCCCGATGTTGCAGGCTCTGCAGTTTTGCGCGGCTTAAGGAGTCGTTACCAATCAATCTCCTGGGTCTTTAACAACCGAATCCAATGTCTGCAGCTGGTACTTAATTGAACCGACCCCCAAATGGCTACAGTATTCTATTCGTGACCTCACCTGGGCTTTGTATAGAACGAGCAGCTGTTGAGAGCTGAAGTAGCGCTTTACTTTATTGAGGATGCCAAGTTTCTTTGTGGTCATTTTGGCTTTGAATTCGACACACTGACCCAAGTTGAGATTGGATGATATACTAAGATCCAAAAGCTGAAATCTGTCTGGATTGGAAGGGATGTGCCCTGAAAAGTGGTGTTTAAAAAGAAGGCTCCCCATTTAGCACAGAACAAGCATATCTGAGTTTTTCCTGCATTAAAGTTGACAAGTTTTCCCTTCACATAACATAAAGATTATTTCTAATGTATGAGCTTTCTTTAACTAAGAATTCAACTTTATTAGGTGACATCTTTAGATTGGACAGAAAGACTGAGTTACTACTGCATTAGGAAAGATTTATTCTGACACATTATTTTCTGTAGGTTTAAATATTTGAAAGAGCTTTCCAAATTTTCAGTCCATCAAACGATGTCAGGACGAAATTTTGGCTTCGCATCCTTTCAAAGCATTATAGCTTTTAATCAACACAAAATAGGGTAGAAATTCTTACGCCATCGGTATTTAGGGCTGATTTTTTTATTTTTTATATACAGTGGTGTTCAGTTTCTTTTAAAAAGCGCCTGAATACAGCCTTTGTATGACCTTGGGTGTATAGAAGCGGTGCTTCGCCGCAAGCAATCCGCTGTGATGGAATTTTTAATGTCGCCGGTCGTTTCACCATATGACAATTTCCGTTTATTGTTGCAGCACAATAGATTGTGCACCGGAGGCTGTTAGGGTTAATTGGACATGCATTTTGAAGTTACACATTATTTTATCGTGTATGGTTTTTAATTAGGTTTTTGTTTGTTTGATAACTTGATTTCTACGTTAAACTAGTATTACATTGTATAGTTTCCGATCCCGTGGAAATTTGGATCGTTTTGTCAATCCGATCGGAAAGCTGGTTAAAGGTAGGAGCGTTATGGAAAGTGTGATCGAGGCGAATAAGAGTTGAGAGGAAGATATAAGATAAGCTAAGCTAAGATAAGATAATAAATAAGAAAGCTATCTCGTAGATTAGCCGGTTTGACATAATAGTAAGTAATGTAACAGTCTGCTCAGAAGAACTGCCAAGGCCAATAAGGCAGCATCCATGACTCACATCAGCTGTTCTACTTGTTTTCAATACAATTTGCAAACGTAAACTTTTTACATAGCCTCAATGTTTTCGTCTGTCTTTCGCATGTCGCATTACAGCCGGTCGCAGAGTTGGGGTGGAGTAAATGGAACTTGGCAGAGCAGCAAAGGCCATTATCGTGTCGCATATGGCTAGCATCAGCTGTTTCATTGGCATCATACTTTTATAAGACCACACAATGTTTGAAGGGAAACTTTTTACATACCCTCAAAATTTTCCCTCTATCTCTCTATCTATAACATGTCCCATTACAGCCGGTCACAGAGATGAGGTAGAGTAAAAGGATCTTGGCAAAGCAGCAAAGGCCAATATCGTGTCGCCTATACCTCGCATCAGCTGTTTCATTTGTATCATACTTTTACAAGACCATACAATGTTTTAAGGGAAACTTTAAAAGTGAAAGGTGCGTGGCAGACCAAATAAGGCCATGGCTCGCCATCAACTGTCTCACTTGCATCACAGTTTCATAAAACCTCACAACATATTTTTGTTATACACGTGTAATACCGACGAGGTTATAAGGAAAACGTTAAAATACCCCGTGATATTAGGTAAGACGTCCCCCCTTGAGGTGTCGCGTTACGTCTCAGATTGGATTTCAGGAAATAGCAATCGTAACGTGAAACCATAACTAAATAAACTTGGCTTCCATATTAATGTATATAGAGACCGTTGTCAAAACAAACAACAAAGGGAAAAGGTAAAATAGTACTTGATGTGTGTCTTAACTTCAGTAGCAGTACAACTAGTGGAAGTCTTAACATCAGATGATAAGAGTCAAGCGCTAATCCATCAGCAATATAAAAAAGACCACAGGAAAGAAAAGAAAACTTCATCAGAGCTAGGTTACGAATAGGAATTACTATTATATTTTTAAAATGAAAAATTCTTTAGTATCATTGTAATTTGAAAGTGGATGAAACGAAAAAGCGACAGTAAAAAGAGACAGATATATACATTCAATTTAACGTGGGGGAAAATGAGATAGGAAGCATTATACAGCGTTTCTTTTTTCTATATCAGGGGTCCCCTGAGTAGTTTTAAGGGGCCGTTTAAGGGACTTGTTCACGTAGTGAAGTCCCCTTACTTTGTTTTGCTTTAGGGGACGTTATTGAAATCAGGCAGTAGCCCTTTTGAATACATTTCGAAGTTATATATAAGTGTTTACCATTATTTTAAAAACAACACTTTTGAACGTGTCACTTCTACCACATGGGCATTGCACACTACATTTTTTTTATATTCATGAAGTAATAACATAAGAAGCTGTACCTCTCGCTGTCTCCGCAGTTTTAATTCCTGTGGGATTATGGGACCCTGTTTTTAGTAAGAGTCCCAAATATAATATATTTGGGAATGGAATACGTATTGCCGAAGTTTTAAAGGTTTTAAAGCTGAGACGCGCAGCTCTGTATTAGGTGAGGAACAGCCCAATAAAGTCTCACTGCTGGGCACAACACCAGCCTCCTCACTCATAGGACTGAAGGTTTTTAAAGCATAGATACACCACGCTCCTCCTCTTCTAGCATGGTACACAAGTGTATGCGCTACTGCAAGTACATTCTCTATTCTTTCACTTTCTTAGTCCGATGTGGTGACAATCCGACGCGACCGGGTAGAGATCAGGTGCAGGACCGACGGCTTAACATGCATTCCGAGGCACGGGGATAGATTTCACCGTCTACTTCTCAATTTCGGGTAAATACTGAAAATTTCTCAACAGAAAACTCAATATCGATTGCGGTATTCGCCCGACCTGGGACCTGGGTCAAGGCCCTGGACAGACTTGATGTCCCGGGTCGGGTGAATTTAAAATCAATATTGAGTTACGTTAATGGGCTGCTATTTACTTTAATTTACTAGGTATTTTGATGGTGGTTGAAATGGGTCTATGGTCTAAGAACCCCTCTCTCACATGAGTCAAGAGGCCTGTGCCCAGCAGTGGGACGTTAATGGATGGTTACTGACTTATCGTACTAGGAGTTTTAGTATAAAAATGTTGATGGTTGACATAAATGAACTTAGTTCAACCTATCACATCGGTTGAATTGTTTCAAAGTATATCACGGACATAAATACAAATATTTTTTTCATATATATGTTGGAGATTAAGAGAGAAGAGAAGCATAAAGAATAGAGGCGTAGGTTTCTCCGCCGACATCGTCATTAAGGGCATCCATAATTTCCATACTGTGGGCGTTGGTGGGTAATGTTCGTGCAATCAAACACTTTATTAATTAACTTTATATTGTTCAATCATTTAATGTTCCCGATGTCAATTTACACAAACTCATTAATAATAATAGCTAGGAACGCGACAGTTTCAATAGTCGACCGCTCTGGCGGACCGTCATCAGAGAACTAACAAGTCCGCCGCCGGCTCACGAAACATGACCCTGTCTCACGCCGATAGATAGATGGCGCTAGCGTTCTACAGACTACCGCATTCCGACATATATCTACACTAATATTATAAAGAGGAAAAATATGTATTTTTGTATGTTACGAATAAACGCAAAAAGTACTGGACCAATTTTAATAATTCTTTTTTCATTAGAAAGCTACATTATCACTGAGTAATATAGGCAATATTTAGTATTAGATTACAATAGAAATCTTTAGAAATTCCTATTAAAACCAACCGAATATGAAAAAAAAATTGCCATAAAATGTCTTTCATCGCATACGCTGTGAAGAGTATTAATGAGAGAACAAATAAATGTTCGACAATATTATAGAATATATCAATATCTATAAAAAACTTCCCGTGACCATATTGACAGGAATGCCGATCAAAATCAGACCGTGTTATCCATACCATTTATAAATTTTTATCCAAATAAATAATTTCATATTCAAGACTGTCTCAATACCTGATGATTACTTTTTGAATTATTGAAATCGGATATTCCATTCAAAAGATATCATAAAATGAAAATAATAGGTGCACCATTATGAAATAGGTAGCCGGTCGGCTCTTTACGCAGTGGACGCAAGCGACATTGAATATTTCGAGTTTTTTGAACNTTCATTAGAAAGCTACATTATCACTGAGTAATATAGGCAATATTTAGTATTAGATTACAATAGAAATCTTTAGAAATTCCTATTAAAACCAACCGAATATGAAAAAAAAATTGCCATAAAATGTCTTTCATCGCATACGCTGTGAACAGTATTAATGATAGGACAAAAAAAATGTTTGACAATATTATAGAATATATCAATATCTACAAAAAACTTCAAGAGACAAAATGTCTAACTACTGTTACTGTAGTTACGTCACTATAACTACCTTTTTACATTTAACAAATTGATAGAAATGCCGATCAACATCAGACCGTGTTATCCATAACATTTATAAATTTTTGTCCAAATAAATAATTTCATATTCAAGACTGTCTCAATACCTGATGATTACTTTTTGAATTATTAAAATCGGATACTCCATTCAAAAGATATCATGAAATCAAAATAATAGGTGCACCATTATGAACTAGGTAGCCGGTCGGCTCCTTACGCAAGCGACATTGAAGATTTCGAGTTCTTTGAACACATTTTTAGGCTTCACTTAAAAAGCTCTTTTCAGAGCTACTTAGTTTTAATATTAGGAATCACACTTTTTCATAATATTTGTCAATTCATGGTCGTTTGAATTGTCATGCTTATAACTTAAATATCTGTACCTATTTATGTCTACCCGTGCGAAGCCGGGACGAGCCGATAGTATAATATAAAAGTCAGCTTACGTTTAGGCCTTTAATGAAGACATTAATTACGTACAGATTTCTAGGGTTAGATACCAAAAACAAAATCTATCCATACTTAAACAAAGTTCATACTTAATTCGCGTGACTCAGTCATATTACGACACACAACTTCCAGCAATTACGTTCCTTTGCACTCTTGAGAAAAGCTATTCATAAACAACCTATGTTGTATAATACTTATAAGAAAAGGCCTCATTTTCGTTACAATTTTCACAATATTTATACCTTATGTTATCGAAAATACGGTTGATTTTATGATGGAAAGAGTGTTGTATATACTTTTATAATTTGTGAAAGCATTGCTCGTAAAAGACAAATAGGAGTGCGAGGCAAAGTCGTCACCTTCTCGAAGTTTTTTCGTAAACTTGACTTATTTACTCACAGCCGGGTCGTTTCTGTTCGCAAAGTCAAATATCCCGTGTCCCGGCTGCTCTTTACGATTCTCTTAAGGTATATTGTATATTTAAGGCGTTAAGTAAATTGTACTCAACTTTTTACGTATAATTTTGCTTTGACAAAATGTTCACTTTAATCTCTATGTACGTAGCAAATATATTGCAAAGCTTATTCATTATAAAGAAAGCTTTAACTAATTTAAAATAATTTACAAAATTCAAGAAGGCTCTTATAGAACTTTTTAATTGTCAAATATAGTTTCATATACACTTTTATTATACGACTGCCGATAACATTAAATAACGACTAACAATCTGAAGTTACGTATTGTATCGAAAGTTCATACTTTCGGCGCTATTTTGCGTGACGAAAACACCACATTGCTTTCCGTTTTCCGAATGCGTCGTCGTCGTCGTCGCTTCAACCGATGGACATCCACTGCTGGACATAGGTCTCACGTAATGACCGCCACAAGGCCCGATCTTGCGCCGCCTGGCTCCAACGGCTACCGGCGACCCTCTTTATATCATCGGTCCACCTTGTGGGGGGTCTGCCTACACTGCGCCGTCCGGTGCGGGGTCGCCACTCCAGCACTTTCGGTCCCCAACGTCCATCGGTCCTTCGGACTATGTGCCCCGCCCAATGCCACTTCAGGTTCGCGAATCATAGGGCTATGTCGGTGACTTTGGTTCTACTACGGATCTCTTCATTTCGAATTCGATCACGTAGAGAAGTTCCGAATGCGTAATTTAGTGTAAATGCCTTAAATTTTCAACGCATGCGAGTTTGTTTTAAATGTCAAAATTTTTGTAAATTTGTTTTCTGCGTCATCAAAATTTGTAATCCACTTGATTCTTTTTACGATTCAATAGAACTTCTTTTCTATAAAAAAAGGTAAGTAGCAGCCCATTAACGTCCCACTGCTGTCACAGGCCTCCTCACTCATATGAGATAGGGTTTTTAGAGCATAGACCACCACGCTGCTCCACTGCGGATTGGCAGGCGTAGTACACAAGTGCAGTCTCTATTCCTTCAGTCTCATAGTCCGATGTGACGGCCGGAAAGAGATCAGGCGCAGGACCGACGGCTTAACGTTCTCTCCGAGGCACGGGGGTGGATCACACCGCCAACTTCTCAACTTCGGGTAAATATTGAGAAAAACTTAATTGAAAACTCAATATCAATTTAGTATTGGCCCGACCCGGGACTCAAACCCAGGACCTCATGTCTGTTGTCGAACATGCTAAACACGGTCTCACGTTCGGTCTCTTGCTTACTTGAACTTGCTCCCTTAACAGAGGTCCTGGTTTAAATTCCTGAATGGACAAAGTTAGGAAACTGTATTTTCTAATTTGTCAGTTCTTTCCAGCAAAACCTTTTTCCAAGCAAGAAATTTGCGTTCCTATACGATCCTGTGTAGAAATTACAAAAGTTGATATCCTTCTTACCCGGTTACCAATATTTTAATTATCATCACTTGCCATCAAGTGAGATTACAAACTAGCTAGCAATGCTACAAAATTGTCTTTTATCATAGATTTACATTGACATCGGACTATGTGAGTAAGGAACTTTCTATACATTGAATATTCATGGAAATTATCACACTGTATGATGGAAAGCCATGTCTTTTGTGCATATTGAAATAGCACTTTACCCAAAATGTATCCAGCGTTTTAATAAATACGTTTTCACAAGTCAAAGGCTCATATTTGGTTTACGTAAATTTTGAATTACATTGTGGTATAAAAGAAGATGTACTGACTACAATTGAGGAAGGTATGCTTAAAGGGTTTGGGCACGTAGAGAGAATGAATGAATGAGAAAGGAGACTGACAAATAGGATTTATGAGTCAAGAGTGAATGGAAAAGTTGGAAATAAAGGGCCAGGTGAAGAGTACTCTAAACCGACGAACTTGTATGCAAGGTGGTTTAATGAGAATGAAAGAAGCGAAGGAGATAGGCAAGGATCGTGGCAAGTGGAACGACGTGGTCTCTGCCTATGCCTAAGGGAATGAGGCGTGATGCTATGCGTATCATACATATATGATGCTGTTTCTCGTCTCATCTCATCTCATCTGCACATTTCCCTCGGCCTCAATAGTTCAATGTGATCACACACTTCACTTGCAGAGGTCATGTATTTAATTTCCAGCACGGCAAATGTATAACTTTACTATTTTGTCTTGTGTTTCATTTAATTTGATGGCTACTTTATAACTATATAAACTTTGTTTAAAACTGTTGCCAAATAGACCTTTTGTTTATCTGATAAAAAACATTATTATTTTATTCATTTTGATTTTTATAATTCCTGATACAACTTCATTTATATAAATATGAAAAAGAGGATCGATAGACAGAGACAAAATATAACGTAAATAAAAATGTTATATTGAATAAAAAAAGACACGCCTCCCGCTTACTTGCTAACACACTGACGTTTGTCAGTCGCAATTTGCTGTATATACATGAGCCATTTTGGCGTCAATCCGTTTTGACCTCGCAACGGTCAATAGCTATTTTAAGCCGTTCTCCGTAGACTACTTCAAGAGAGCCATCAGTCACCCCAACCCTCTCATTAGAAATGCTGCCTCTTATGGGATTAGGCTAAACATCCCGCCTAGGAAGAGGCGGCCCAAACACGTCCTTGACGACCCAGACGACCAGATCACAATTGACAAACCCCGTACACAATCACTCACACATAGCGTCTTCGCCGGCGAAGACGAGGTCCCCGCTATCTGACGCATCCCGACCGCGACCCCCAACCACGGACCCATGGTCGTTAAGACTATGCACCTGTCCGATTGTTCAGCAGCAGCAAATGTTGCTCTAAGCCTAGGTCCGAGCTTCGCAGGAGACGCCCTTAGAGCAACGTAATCCTCCACAACGCAGCAGGGCCCATCTAGGGGCCCACCCCTCGCTCGTCACCCCTCTCGGTTACGCTGTCAAAGCCAGTAGGGCTAACAGCAACTACACACTTCAAAAAAAAGAGGCGCCAATCCCTGGCTTTCCTGAATAGCTCCTGGAAATCAGCGAGTGAGTGTCGGTGTATTTTTTATTTATTGAATCAGTTTAATTTTGTTACTTGTGAGTCAACGCAGGGAATGGTATGTTGTCATAAATAAACTTTGTAATAAAAGAAAAAAAAGCATAAATATTTAATCCAGACTGTCCAAGTTCAACAATTGTTTATTGTAATGATACGATTGATGATGATAATAGAGAACGACTATAGTCTAGAGTTCCTAGGGTGTTCTAGCAACCCATTTTGAGAAGAATCCACATTAAACTCAGTCAGGTTTCCCTATTTTTTTATCGTCGAAGTAATCCTTTAAATTATAGTATTTTTTGAGGTTTACTGACATATATATGCAAAAAAAGAATACATTTATAATGAATAGGACTTAAATAAATTGAAAACTACAATATTATGTGTTTTTTTTCATAAATGAATAGAATTGTCTAGAAGAAAATCGGTTTCAATGGGAAAAAAGATAAACGAAAGAGGATTTATTTTTATATCTTCGAGCTTTACGTTTCCGTGCGAATTTAATTTCAAATACGAGTACCGTTTATGTTTATAGCATCTACAAAGGACTATTGGAATATTCTGAGAAATAAAGGATTCAATAAACTCTTTTTTCCTCGTATAAAGGACTTTTGAAATAACTCTATTAAAAGGTTAGATAAAGGAGGATTACTTGTATCACATTTTCATTACAATAATATATATAAAGGCAAAAGGTAGAGATTACTATTATTCATAATAATAGTACTCTTAAAAACACAATAAGAAATTATGAATGCACGAGGCTTATACAAATAAATGGTACAAAAGGCGGTCTTATCGCTAGTCAGTGATTTCTTTCAGACAACCTTGAGGAGAAAGAAATTGGGCAAAAGTATCTGGGTGGTGTATAAAGAGATCATACATACTAATAATAAATAAAGTACATATATAATATACATAAATATATACAAGCTAAAAAATTGAGTATAAACACATACTTTTATAATAATATCTGTAAGCCCCTTCGTCAGCTCACACTTGCGAAGATTGCCGGTTCAGGATCGAAATAAAATGCCACCCAGATTCTTCATCCAACGCTCCGCCGTCTACTTGTCACCAGACGAGGATATGATGTATTGCGATCGAACTGTTATTCAGCAGGAACGTTTACGTTTTTTTTTTTTCGAAGTGTGTAGTAGCTGTTAGTCTTACTGGCTTTTACAGCGTAACTGAGAGAGATGGCAAGCGCAGAAGCTCCGCCGAGAGGTGGGCCCGTAGAAGGGCCCTGCTGCGTCGTGGGTTCTCCTACGACGCAGCAGGGCACGTTGCTCTAAGGGCGCCTTCTGTGAGGCTCGGACCTAGGCTTAGAGTAACGTTTGCTGCTGCTGAAAAGGTGTAAACTGACAGTGCTTAGTCTTGACGCCAATGGGTCCGTGACTGGGGGCCACGACCGGGGTGCGTCAGATAGCGGGGACCTCGTCTTCGCCGGCGAAGACGCTGTGTATTTGTGTTAGTGTAAGGAGCGTTGTCAATAGTAATCTGGTCATCTGGGTCATCAAGGACGTGTTTGGGCCGCCTCTTCCTAGGCGGGATGTTGAGCCTAGTCCCATAAGAGCCGGCGTTTCTAATTAGAGGGTTGGGGTGACTGATGGCTCTCTTGAAGTAGTTTACGGAGAGCGTTTTGAAATTATTGTAGACCGTTGCGAGGTCGAGATCTCTGTGGAGATAGATGTTGCGCATGAACCAGCGGGTGCCCATGGTTATGCGCATGAATTTGTTCTGCAGCTTCTGGAGTCGAACCAGCCGGCGTGCAGGAATGTGAGCTTACACTACGCTTGCATAGGAGAATATGGGGCGGATGCAAGTTTTGTAGTGTCACCTTAAGGCCCAGTGACAATTTACTCTTCTTGCAGATCATAGGATACATTAATTGCATAAACAACTTTATTCTTGGAAGTGCCAATCATATAAATATATACATGCTATAGTCAACAAAACATTCCTTATACGGTTTTACTAATTTATATATATTGATTGTAAGTTTAAACAAAATACGAAACGAAAGATTGTAAACAATATTAACTTTAAATTAAACAAAAATATACTATTTTCTAAATTAAGGAGAAAAGTCGCGAACAATATCATCTCTTACAGTGTGACTTGGGAGAAGTAATGTTCTGCGACATGGTGTTTGAATTTTTCTAATGATTTTTCTTGTCTTATATTTGCTGGGAGTGCATTCCATAATCGGGTTGCTGTAATCGTAAAAGAATTTCTAAAGAACTTAGTTTGGTGAGTTGGTATTTTTAGTGTTAACAGTGAAACTGATCGTAGGTCTTTGCTATAGTGCACTCCCAGAAGTTCAAATTTCGATTTTAAATAGGATGGTGTAGTGGGGTCAAATAATATACAACATAGAAGTGAGAGAATATGTTGATTCCGGCGAAATTGGTAACCACTTCAGCTTAGATCGAAATTCGGAAACATGGTCATATTTTCGTAATCCAAATATGAACCTAATTGCAAGATTTTGAAGTCTCTCAAGTTTATTTAGTTGGTTCGATCAAGGTCAATCTTGAGTCGGCGTAGTCGAGAAGAGGTCACACAGGTCTCTAGACTCATAGGAGATAGGGTTATTAGGGCATACACCCATCACGCTGCTCCACTGCGGGTTGGCAGGCATAGTACACAAGTGCACTCTCTCTTCCTTCACTCTCATAGTTCTATGTGACGGCAAT
The DNA here is from genome assembly GCA_015832385.1 of Elymnias hypermnestra. Taxonomy (NCBI): domain Eukaryota; kingdom Metazoa; phylum Arthropoda; class Insecta; order Lepidoptera; family Nymphalidae; genus Elymnias; species Elymnias hypermnestra. The sequence goes on from JACTOM010000934.1 coordinate 9,357,516, forward strand.
CCGACACGACCGCAGAGATCTCAGGCGCATGACTGATGGCTTAACATGCTCTTCGAGGCACGGGGGTGGAGCACACTTGCAAATTCCAAACTTTGGGTAAATACTGAGAATTTCTTAATAGAAAACTAAAATATCGATTTTAGAATTCTCCCGGACTCGAACCCAGGAGCTCATGTCTATAGCTGAACAAGTCCAGCGAAACAATTAGGCAGTTAATCATTACATCGAGGCAGATATACGCTCTCTGTGTCTGTTGTACTCTCTTAGTCTCGTAGAAGATAAATCTCACTCTATTGAAGAAAAAAAAGCTTTACATGCTCTACAACTGTGAAACAACACGATTTTCTTTGACCCATTTATATGCGAAATACGTGAAGCTTAAAAATTTAACCTCTCATCCGAATATAATGCGATTAGAGTCAAATTTATCAGGATAAGTGCAATGGTAACAACGGAAAGGCTTAAATAAATTCACAAATCACGCAGCCCCGCTGTAACGTGACACTTGCCTTGAATCTCCGTGAATAATTGCATTTCCTCGCGTAAAGTTCCTCGATAAAGGTATTTACATGCAGAAGACAAAACTGTCTAACAATTAACGGATCTTTATATCACAGATTTAAGGGAAAACATATTTTACTATGTCACATATCTGTAAAGTGAAACTTCTTATGGTACATTTGGGAAAAATATTTGTCACTCCTTAAGGTTAATTTTAAATACTGTTTTCTGACGACTTCCCTGACAAAATGGTGCTCACTTTGCTAGTAGAGGTCCCGGTTTCGTTCCCCGAATTGCATTTTCTAACTTGCCTGAGTTTGGCCGTGGCTAGTTACTACCCTTCCAAGAAACACATGCCGCCAAGCAAGAGATTTGTGTTAATGTACGAGGTATGACAATTAAGTAATGAGACTGATTCCATAAAAACCGTATATTTGAAAATTATTCTACAACTCTGCCATCCCCTTCAAAGTAGTCCCCTTGGGCGGCTATACAGCGACTCCAGCGCGTTTTCCATGCTTGGTAACATTTCTGGAACGCTTCGACTGGGATGTCCGCGAGTACCCTCGTCACGGCCACCTGGATTTCCGTAATTGACTCAAAATGGGTTCCTTTGACCACCGGTTTAGTTTTAGGGAACAGAAAAAAGTCACAGGGTGACATGTTGGGTGAATAAGGCGGCTGTTGCAACACGGCGATCCCTTTAGAGGCCAAATACTGGGACGTGCTGTGGGCGGTGTGGCACGGCGCGATGTAGTGATTAAGGATCCAGTTACGAGCGATGTCTGGGCGCACCCTGTTGACTCGTTTTCGCAATCTTTCGAGTACTTGGCAATAGTAGACTTGATTCACAGTTTTCCCCGCTGGAACAAATTCTTTGTGGACGATTCCACGGCTATCAAAATCTTCCCCGCTTTCACGCCCCTCCTTAAACTCGAACCATCGAAACACCTGGGCACGACAAAGAACACTATCACTATACACTTTTTCAAATTTAGCGTACGTTTCCGAAGCTGTTTCGCCCAATATGGCGCAAAATTTTATCGCTACGCGTTGGTCTTAATTTCGTTTTTCCATTTTTGTGACGAGCACTACAAACACACGTCTACTCAACTTGATGCAGCAGGCGAACTAAACAAGCTAGAGCGATCGTACACATATTAATGGAGAGGGGAGGGATGCCCGAAAAAGAGTAAGGGAATTTCAAGGTCACAGGTTTACCACGAGCGCGGCAATAAACACAGTCTCATTATTTAATTGTTATACCTCGTACGATGCTGAGTAGACACCATAAGAGGTAAATTGCCTCTCACTAGATTAGCGCGCTTCCATCTTAGACTGTATGTCCTGTGTTACCATCAGGTATGATCACAGTCGAGCGCTAACCGGTCAGCAATAAGAAAAAAAACATGTATTGTAGAATTTTATACAATATAAGCCAAAGGAGTTTCACTTTCTCCACACGTACACACTAATAGAAACGCATTTTTTAGCAAATGCGTCTCATATAACTTAGGAAATAAGAAAACTATTGTTTTAAATTCTAGTAGGCTGCATTAAATTAACAATTTATTTAAAGGTAATTGTATTACTTTCTATAACAAACTCTCAGAAGACGTTCTAGTTACTAAAATCTTATTATAATTTAAGGCGTGGTGGTTAATGAATTCCTCATATTTACATAAAATAATTTAAAACTATATTGTTGTGATGATATTATCGAATGGGAGAGCTCTCAGACCTCGAATTTGTAAATGAGTTTGTTTACGTGGACTCACTTATAAACGGTCAGCGAGGATGATGTGGCCAAAGTAGCATTGAGTAAGTTAACCAAAATTTGGAAAGACTCAAATGTCACCAAAATGAGACTTGTGCTTCGGTGTTCTCAATTTTTATATACTGATCGAGAAGCTGACCGAAACAAGAGAGAATCATGATCAAGATGAAATATGGTGTTGCAGGTGCATCCTACGAATACCGTGGACAGCTAAAGGGACAAATAGGTCCATCCTCACAGAACTTCAAATCACAAGGTTATCCAACACCTCCTACCAAGAGTACTCCACTATTTTGGTCATATCGCTCAAAGATCGCCAGACGATCTGGAGAAACTGGTTGTGGTGGAAAGGGTCGAAGGAAAAAGACCTAGCGGTCGGTCAACTATTCCTTGGTCCGACGAAATAAAGAAAAGACTTTCGCTTCTAACAGCTCTAAAAAGCTGAGGACGGAGAAAGATGGAAGCAACTAGTCCATGCAGGCGTATCAGAGCAGGTTAGACCTTAAAAAGAGGATACCTGACTGACTTTGTTGTGGGCTTTTTTCAGGATAGGGTCCCAAGTTACCAGCGTTACTTTAGATATTAACCACTATACTAATGAGGCAGTTAAGCATGTTGAAATGCTCTAATCTACATTCAATAAATTAAAACTATATTGTTATGGTGATGTTGGCGAACAGAACTCCCACACCTCGAGTGTGTTAATGAGTTTGTTTACCCGTGCTCCCTTTTTAACGGTTAGTGAAGATGTGACAAGGAAATTCAGAATAAGCCTAGGTTAGAGAGATGGAAGCAACTAATCCGTGCAGGTATATAGGTATAGGTATCGGAGCAGGTACTACCTTGAAATAAGAATACTTGCCGGTCTTTGTTGTAAGCTCTTCTCGGGATAGGGTGTGAAGGAACCCTCGTTTCTTTAGATTGTAAATCTTTCTTTGATGTCATCATCAGTCGCATATTGAAATGTGTGGATGTACCAGTATTTGATGATTCAAAAGTGCTGTAAAGGCCTATTTAGATATAGAATTTTGATGTTGTAATTTAATTTTATCGCACGGGTGTGCGCGGCCTAATTGCGGTTCCCTTTGTAGAGGCTGATAAGGTTGCAAGTTTATTTTAGGGGTGATACGCGATACGGTGTAATCGTTGTTCGCGGCTCGGTAGGTGTTGGGAGTGTATATTAGCAACACTATACGTTAAGTGCACGCCTCGGATGCTCATTAAGTATATGATACCTACCCCCAGCGGTATATTATTATGTATTTGAAATTGTAAGCTTTTTTTTTCCGCTGGGAAATGCATTTGCGCACCCCTGCCACGAAGCAGGGAGTGTGGGACTCGCTGGCAAGGCCAGAATACCCACTAAAACCCAGCGTCACCCTCCTCACCCTGAATCGGGAGTGTCAGAGCTTGGTATTTACACATTCAAATTCCATAACTCATTATTCAAATCTTTATGCTCAGATGGTTTGGGCACGTAGAGAGAATGAATGAAAGGAGACTGACAAAAAGGATTTATGAGTCAAGAGTGAACGCGAAAGTTGGAAGGGGAAGACCAAGGCGAACGTTCCTGGACCGAATCCAGGACATTTTAAATAACGGCCAGGTCAAGAGTACTCTAAACCGACGAACTTGTATGAAAGGTTTAATGAGAATGAAAGAAGCGAAGGAGATATGCAAGGATCGTGGCAAGTGGAAGGATGTTGTCTCTGCCTACCCCTATGGGAATGAGGCGTGATGCTATGTATGTATGTATGTTTATTCAAGTAGTTTTTTTACATCACAGATTTATACAGGTTCTGCCAAACGTAAATTTTGTTTTTGGAAGAAAAGGGAATTTATAAAATATTTTTATTTTATATTTAAGAAAAATAGTATATTAGATAATGCGTTTCACACGTAAAAATTTTACAAAAAAACCGTAATGAAACAACAATATCGAATAAAGCTGGCGCGGAAGGGCGTTCTTTCATCAGTTCGTTTACCCATCAGCTGTTTTTAATTTTGTGTTTCATTGCTGATTTTTTTTTTTAGTAAAGTAATGTATTTTTAACTGCCTCATTGGTTTAGTGGTGACATTTTCGACTACAGAAATGAAGTCCTGGGTTCGAGTCCTGGGTCGGGCCAATTTGAAAATAGATATTGAGTTTTCTATTAAGATTTTCTCAATATTTGCCTGATGTTAGGAAGTTGGCGGTGTGATCCACCCCCGTGCCTCGGAGAGCACGTTAAGCCGTTGGTTCTGCGCCTGATCTCACTTCGGTCGTGTCGGATTCCCGTCAGATCGGACTATGAGAGTGAAGGAATAGAGAGTGCGCTTGAGTACTATGCTTGCCAATCCGCACTGGAGCATCGTGGTGGGTCTATGCTCTAAAAACCCTCGCTTCTCGGAGTTAGGAGGCCTGTGCCTAAATGTACTACTTACTAAATTAAAATGCCACATGTTATTTGTGAATATTAAAACCAAACCTTATCATTAACTTTCAAAGGAATTCGCATAAAATCGCGCGTTTCATCCGTAAAAATTTTACAATTATGCGCCTAAAGAAGTTTTACTTCAAAAAAACGGTAATGAAACACAATATCGAATACAGGTACAAGGGCGCGGCCGGGCGTTTTTTCATCAGTTCGTTGATCCATCAGCTGTTTTTCATTGCTGTTTTTTTTAGGAAAGTAATGTACTTTTTTTTATAAAAAATACGATGTTTTTTCTATTCCATGATCAATTTAGTACCATCGTTCGTCCTTTTTCAGGAAACAGTCTGCTATCACCTTGTATAATATAGTTAATAATGGAATATCGCTGCGGTTTTTTGTATTTATTTTGACATTTTATAGTCGTTTCTATATGTAATTGGAAGTAAATAAATCGCAACTCGTGCAAGAATGCGTGGTTGTCCCATAAAATAACATTATGGTTGCGCTTTGGATTCCATCGACCGCGTCTGGGGGCGGCCGCCAATATAAATTCCGATCGCTATTGAGAGTGTCTGAAGAATACGGGTCATATTAGAAAATTTATAGGTTTACTTAAGAATTTATGTGGATGGAAAATTTGTTTCGTCCACGCTTTTAAATCCAGCATTCCAGATTTTCGTTTAATTGAATTTTCAGCTCCGTTATTTACAAGTATATTTACGACTTTATTACTATAGAAATAATGCCGTTTATGAGAAAAAAAATTCAAAATTACATCAATTCTTACAGTACCGTCGCAATATATATTCAATAACATTTCAGATATTCGTAATAACGTTCTGTTATACAGCAAAATAAATGAAACATAAACAAACTTGTAATGCCATATTTAAGAGTGAAGAAGGTTTAGAAATCATTTGTCGGGTAGATCATATGTATTTTTAATAAGATACCAGAATCTTTGTTGAGTTTTTCTCCGGATAGTTTTAAAAATTATGTTAAAAACGTCTTATTACAAAAGTTATTATGGTATTGAAGATTATTTTAACAACAAATGTTAGCGATCATTATTATTTAATTTGTGGATTTCTTTTAAACTACTATATTTGTTTATTATGCTGAAATCTTTGTAATTATATCAGTGAAACGTTTACATGCCCTACATCCGGTTTGACGCTATTCCGGAAATTCTGAAATTTAATAAACACTTCTGTTTAGTCGTCGTTTTTACGATGACTGTGATTGGTGGACTTATTTGAGTTTTGATAAGAGATTGAAGGGTTTTGAAGGGATATTCGCCTAGTGACAGTTCTTACTTTGTATTATGTTTTAAGTCATTCAAAGTATACAATATAATAATGAAGAATCTGAGAATATTATTTAACCTGCAAATTAGTGAGCGACTCTAAAACAAAGATGTTTGGATTCGACTCCTTTGCACGCTTTTTATTGTATTTTTATCTTCTAGTCCAAGTACTGTGGTTTAATAAAATATTTTTTTGTTCCTATACTACGTTTAAACTTTCTAGAGTCGACATCAATGTAATAAAAAATGCAATCAAGACGCTAAATTCCTTAAAATCCTTCGCTGGCATTGACCTCGATGTAGTAACTGAAGGGGAAATATGTTTAGTGGTAAGGAATTTGAGACGTGATGCCGCTTCTTTCATTGATGTGCTCTTTAATGAAAGCGAATATTGCCGACGAATGCGTAATTGGGCACGGAGTCGCTGTGGCTATTCTTAACCCTTTTATCTGAAATAAACTATTAAAAATTATTTTCTATCACTTGACAAATAGACAGATTTAATAATTTACAGACACACAAACAGAATCATGTTTTGCAATGATATTAGTCTAAAATATTGTACTTATGACTATCTATTTATATAAGCGAAAATGGAAAATTGTTTTTTTATTTATTAAACGATTACGATGAAGGCTTCACGTGGCTATCCAAGTTTCTTTGCATCAAAATCCCTTGAGCTAAAATGACGGTATAATCTAATTTAAAAAAATGTTCAAAGTATAATTATTATATTGAAGGAGAAGTGTGCGTCACGATACGATGGGTTTTACAGTCTCACAAAGTCAAAGAACTTAAAATAAATAAATTTTGAAAAATAATGCCACATATTTTTATTGTTTGTTAGTTTTGTAATGGGAAGTACGAAAAAAAGAGTTTATATAATTATCTATCTAAAAATAAAACCGCAAAATTGGCAACTTTGAGGATAAACGCTGAAAATAATATTAAATTAGAGTTGGTCTGACCCGGAACTAGAAATTAATATTAATTTTGAGTCGGCCCGAACTGGGATTGGAACCCAATATTAAATTTGAGCTGGTCTGACCCGGGACTACAAATTAATATTAATTTTGTGTTGGTCTGTCCCGGGACTAGACATTAATATTGATATTGTGTCGGTCCGATCTAGGACTATAAATTAATATTAGTTTTGAGTCGGTCTGACCCGGGACTAGAAATTAATATTAATTTTGAGTTGGTCTGACCCGGGACTAGAACTCAATATTAGTTTTTAGTGGGTCTAACCCGGGACCAGAAATTAATATTAATTTTGAGTCAGTCGGACCCGGGACTATAACTAAATATTAGTTTTGAGTTGGCCTGACCCGGGACTAGAAATTCATATTAATTTTGAGTCGCTCCGATCTGAGACTAGAACCCAATATTAATTTTGAGTTGGTCTGACCCAGGACTAGAAATCAATATTCGTTTTTAGTTGGTCTAACCCGGGACCAGAAATTAATATTAATTTTGAATCTTCCCGAGCTAGAACTGGCACCCAATATTGATTTTGAGTTGGTGTGACCCAGGACTAGAACTCAACATTAGTTTTTTGTTGGTCTGACCCGGGACTAGAAATTAATATTAATTTTGAGTCGTTCGGACCCGGGACTAGAACCTGATATTAAATTCTTAGTTGGACCAAACCAGGACTAGAACCTAATATTAGTTTTGAGTTGGTTTGACCCGGGACTAGAACTCAGGGCCTTACGATCTGTTGCTGACTAAAATAGATATATGTATTGTATATTCAGATATCGAACGGTTTCAAAATAATATATCTACTTGGATATTAACCAAGAATGTTATGCATTTTACTCGTGAGATAAAATTACGGGAACCGACCACTTAAGTGTTTATTGCGACGATTAGGCGAAAAATGTAGAGAATTAGTTGTGGTTTTTGCACTTACAAGCAATTTACGAGTACTTTTTTCTGTATAATTGTACATTGTTGGGTTACTATTGCTTAATTGGGTTCGCGTGCGTCACTGATTGTTTACAGTTGCTTTACGACAGGATAAACATCTCGTTACATTTCGTTCATATATGATTTAATGGAGTGTTTTCAAGAAATTATAAAAGTGATTACTTATTAGTATAAAATAGCAGCTTCGTCTTTCTTGTGCTTAAAAGTAGTCATGTGTCTTTTAAATGGGTCAAACAACCTAATTATTATGTAACTTGCCATCATTATCACACCTCCACATGTGATGTTTCATGTTTTAAAGTTTGATTAGGTGAGGCTTTAAAGTTATTTAAGTTTATTAATCCCATCGTAGGACCCACCTTCCAGATATTAGGAGAAAACATTTAGGGTGTAGACTCACCAGATATAGCATTATAGGTTAACTTGCTGTACATAATTTTAGAAAAGTTGTCCAAGTAAACAGATTTTCCGGGGTATTTTATTTTACAAAAAATATAGGACACATTTATTAATCTCAATGAGATATTTAAGTTTTATAAAGAGAAGTTAGATTAGCGAAGGTTGCCACAGTATGAATTCTTAAAGAAAAAGAAGAGAAATGAAGCACCTGCTCAGTTATTAATAAAATTGAGAAGAATCCACGTATCTCACTTAATGTTATCATATCGACATTTATAGTGAAATACGTTATTTTTCTGTATAAATGTTATATTGTCATGAATGAGATTACATTTTTCTAAATAATAGTTTGATCTGTTACATTTTAATATCTGTTACGATATTAAGAATCCAAGAAGTAATAAAGCAAAACATCAACAATTTGATAGTTCAGCTTTACTTTCAGATATTTTTGTAATACACTAAAATGTTATAAACAAAGAAGAAAGGAAATACAAAATTAATATTCCAAGAAACGACACCTTGAAAGATTATAGAGAAAGAAATATATCACTCTATATATTTGTATCTATGTATCAAAATAAGAATATTCATTCAAGTAGGCTTAAAAACACTTTCGAGTCATGAGCAGTCTGTCCGTTGGTAACACATCTACTACCACTGTGAAGAAACTTACAAGAAACTCAGCGGTTACTCTTTTAAACATCGTTTTGTAGGTTACAATATTTTGCTTCTGTGTGAAACTGGAATCAAGTCCAATCATTTTCATTGCTTAAATAATCATAAACATTATAATATGCCTTTTGTAAAATAATGTTTTTGACATATTTCTTAAAATCATGTAAAGGGAAATCCTATGCTGATTACGTTAAACTGTTAAAAATATATTTACACTGAAAAATGATTTCTGAACCTTTTTCACTCTAAAATATGGAATTATAAGTTTGTTTTTATTATTTGTGGTGTAAAATAAAGTGTATTCTCTCACTGTCTTCCACTTTACCTTCTCTTGTCTATATTTAAAAAAAAAACAAGCAGTTTCTTCGTATATATACATACATAACATCACACCTCATTCCCATAGGGCTAGGCAGAGACAACGTCCTTCCACTTGCCATGGTCCTTGCATATCTCCTTTGCTTCTTTCATTCTCATTAAACCTTTCATACAAGTTCGCCGGTTTGAAGTACTTTTGACCTGGCCGTTATTTAAAATGTCCTGGATTTGGTCCAGGAACGTTCGCCTTGGTCTTCCCCTTCCAACTTTCGCATTCACTCTTGACTCATAAATCCTTTTTGTCAGTCTCCTTTCATTCATTCTCTCTACATGCCCAAACCATCTAAGCATACCTTTCTCAATTTTAGTCACTACGTCTTCTTTTATACCACAACGTTCTCTTATCACACTATTTCTTACTGTGTCAATCAGTATCCATGCAGTCATATTTCTCTACCTCTCATATCTACCGCATTTATTTTACTTTTATGCTTCTCCTGCCAACTTTCACTACCATACATAAGTGTTGGTACCAACACTCGTCCATGCGCATTTTTAGTATAAGTTGTTTGAATTGAATCTTTTCATATATCAAACATATACACCTCCTTGGCATTAGAACGTCGATAAGAAAATTCAATTTGCAAAAAGCGTGTTTATATCATCAGTATCCATGTCATAATCAGCGAAACGACTTTCGTAGCAAATGACGAGAACGCAGAGCAATATATTCACCTGAACGTTTTGAGTTACGCTTAAAAAACTCTGTCTCCGAGGCAATGGGGCGTGATATCAAGACTTCACACACCACGTCGCCCGCGTAAGGATGATCACGTGTTTAAAGTTGATTTCACACAAAATAACGAAGACTTTGGTACTAATAAACTAATAAGACTATTGGAAGTAAATTTAGATCTGCTGCATTTGAAGATTAACTATGCACTGATATTAAAACTGCCAAAATGGTTTATCTCGCTTAAATTCACAGCATTGGGGTAGGGCGCCGGACATTAAAACTATATTTATATCACAAAAAAGAACAATACCTGCCATATATCAATTAGGAACTCATGCTTCTCTAAGAGATAGATTCCAAGAAACATCAATTTTCACTGTACCATCACAGTATATATTGAATAAAATCTTATATATTCGTAATAATTTTAATTTGTACAGTAAGAAATAAACATTTTAACAAAAAAGAAAACAAACTGTTACAAATATATTCATATGCTCTAAAAGGTAAAATATAATTGCGTATTCTTTTTTAGAGTTCTTCGTAGTCTTATATTCGGCGTCATTGAAGCATCAGACAGCATCGTTTAAATGAAAGAACTTTACAAAGTTAAATTTACAATGATATCGTCACACCCGGGATCGAACCCGCAACCTAATACTCGTACGTTACAGGTTAGTTATTTTGCCACCCCGCTATCACCAGTATATATGGTAATCACAAATACATAAAAAAGCACAACACTAATACGCAAAAGTCTCCCCCCTCCCCTCCGGCTACCACCGCTTTATTCATAATACGCCTTATAAATATTGCAATGCAGTAAAAAACGTAAGCTCCTGGCTATTTAATTACAGGTAGTTATATATTCTACTAGAAATGTCACCCTTACTGTAAGCCGTTGAAGAGTTCCATTGATCATCATATTTAACTACGACAACCACTTGACTATTCCGAAGTTACGGTAGGTGACTCAAATATCCGGAGATCTTATAAAAGATTCTGCTGAGTATCTTTAATTTGCTCCTAAGAATTGAAGAGTTCCATTACTTTGTCATGGATCTCATGATCACAGCCTAACCAAACAACCCTTGAAGTATATCCTTTCCAATAAAATCGGTTGGAGTGATCTTGAGTTATTCGTCCATTTTTTTTCCACCGGTTATCGGAAGGCGTGCTTATACGACACGAGAGGGCGTCTCCGCGCCGTTCCATTAGCATGGAGCAATATAGTTTATAGATTATCTGTAGTCGTTAGGAGTCGACAGCTTGGTCAACCTCGAGGCATGGCCTCGTGGGTTTTTGCCTTGTTTTTTGTCGGGAAAGTGCGCTATTTCCACGCGTTAATTGGTTTTGTGATGCTATTGAAGTAGTCGCGTTTTGTATTTTCGCCCACGCGGTGGCCGCAGTTGGACTTTTCTGTGTCTTTGGAGTGGAAAAGAAGACCGGCGTCACGGAAAGCTGTTTTGGACGCTTTGGCAGGTTACAGACACACTCAAAATTATACACACATACAAAATACACTGCTGGGCACTCATTGGTCTAGTGGTTAGCATGTTCGACTACAGACATGAGGTCCTGGGTTCGAGTCCCGGGTCGGGCCAGTTCGAAATCGATATTGAGTTTTCTATTAAGATTTCCTCAATATTTGCCCGAAGTTGGGAAGTTGGCGGCGTGATCCACCCCCGTGCCTCGGAGAGCACGTTAAGCCGTTGGTCCTGCGCCTGATCTCTCACCGGTCGTGTCGGATACCCGTCACAATCGGACTACGAGAGTGGAGGAATAGAGAGTACCCTTGTGTGTACTATATGCCTGCCAATCCGCTGTGTACAGTGTGGTGCGTCTATGCTATAAAAACCCTCCCTTCTCAGAGTGAGGAGGCCTGTGCCCAGCAGTGGGACGTTAATGGGCTGCTACTTACCTTGCCTTTACAAAATACACACCCACGTGAACATTCATCTGTCAAGGCTCGTCGCCGGAGATCGGCGCTGGGAGACCAGGTAGGTGCAAAATCATCACATCTGTTCGACCTCTGTGGAATCTCTCCTTAGCTTCTCCTCCCGCCGTCTACAGTGGTCGAGGCTACCTTCACCACTATGAGCCCTGGTGACCCTGGGTAGCCTCCATGATAGGGTCACGGACGGCGTGAAAACTATAAATAATGGAGAGAATAAAAGTTGTTAGTTAATGTGAGGTGGAGTGTTTTAATAATTTGTTATCAACGGACAGACTGCTTATAATTCATACGTGCTTCCTAAATCCACATAAATATTTTGATATTTGAAGAATAATATGCTTCGACATGAGTTAATAGCTTTTATTTGGATTTACATAAATTGTTACAAGTTAGACAACCTAAATTGTGACCAGCTTTATTCTCTAGATCTTTCTTTGAAATCAACGTTACGCTACTCTGCTCTACAATACTCCTGCCACTTGGCTTATGCCATCATCATATCGTATTTGTTGTGAAGCCTTTGTTAGTAATTATTTTCTTGTTATCATGCCTCTCCGATTTACGAAGGTTGGCAGTAGACTTAGCGTGTTCCTCTCTATCCTTGGCGAGGCGGAAAAGTTTAGTAGTGTTTCCTATTTTATTTATTTCGTTTATTTATTTTTATTTATGTATCTTCACACACTAACCTAAAATATTACAAAACAAACAAACAAATGTATACATATGTAAATATATATAGACATTTGTTTGCTGATACACAAGTGATAATACATAAAGAAAAAGTAAAAAATAAAATTTTGGCCTTAAAGTTAAACCATACAACATATACTTAATAATTATTATGTAGACTGTGTAGTTTGTGCAATATTTTCAATTGTATAATCCAGTGAACTCCACACTAAGCGAGCTTGTATTGTGGAGTTCTAGACTAGACTAGACTAGACTTCAGTTATATAATTCACAAAGTACGTTGCCGGCCGTTGTGGGTAACTTAGAGATACATCGTCAATGACCTATTATGCTTATTCATTTTTGAGGCATGGACTGTTCCTGCAGGATATGTTCCTTTATTAATACATACATACACAGCATGTACT
>JACTOM010000934.1:9371095-9585617 GCA_015832385.1 Elymnias hypermnestra
GGGGTAGGCAGAGACAACATCCTTCCACTTGCCACGATCCTTGCATATCTCCTTCGCTTCTTTCATTCTCATTAAACCTTTCATACAAGTTCGTCGGTTTAGAGTACTCTTGACCTGGCCCTTATTTAAAATGTCCTGGATTTGGTCCATGAACGTTCGCCTTGGTCTTCTCCTTCCAACTTTCGCAATTACTCTTGACTAATAAATCCTTTTTGTCAGTCTCCTTTCACTCATTCTCTCTACATGCCTAAACCATCTAAGCATACCTTTCTCAATTTTAGTCACTACGGCTTCTTTTATACCACAACGTTCTCTCATCACACTATTTCTTACTCTATCACCCAGTTTTAATCCACTCATACTTCTCAACGCTCTCATCTCTACCGCATTTATTTTACCTATGTGATTCTTCTGCCATACCCAACTTTCACTACCATACATAAGTGTTGGCACCAACACTCCTGCATGCACTGCCAGTCTGGCCTTTTGATTTATACAAAAACAAATGTATTTAAGTTAAAAATAAGTCAAGTGAGAGGCGCTTTGTGACTAGTCTTAAATGAACAAGGACTATACTCGACACAAAACGGAGCGGGAATTCAAAAGTTCAAAGAACAAAGACTTCAATAAATGTAAAGATTGTCGTGGACTTGTTGTTTTAACTCAGTAAAAATATAGGGACTTGCGAAAATGACCTACTTTTGTACAATAACAACTCTTTGACAAAACTTCCTTACTTCTATCGGTTCTATTGGAAACTACAATAAGTTACATAAAAAATTAAAGTCAATTATTACCCCATCTTGAACTTTTTTCACGAAAGTCATGTTCTCAAGTGTTATCTCTGGTCCAGTCTTTTATGGGGCTGCGAAACATGGGTCTTTAAAATGGCAAATGTTAGATTATAGATAGTTGGGCGTCAATATTGATAACTGCGTGTTGCCAGTGATGACCTACGGCTCCGAGATGTGGTCGCTGACTATGAGCCTCATTCGAAAGCTCAGAGTCACTCAGTGTGCCATGGAGAGGGCTATGCTCGGAGTTTCTCCACGCGATCAAATCAGAAATGAGGAGATTCGTAGCAGAAAGTCACCGACATGGTCCTACGAATCGCGAACCTGAAGTGGCAATGGGCGAGGCACATAGTCCGAACGATCGATGGACTTTGGGTGCCGAAGGTGCTGGAGTGGCGATCCTGCACCGACGGCGCAGAGTAGGCAGACGCCCCACAAAGTGGACCGATGATATGAAGAAGGTCGCTGGTAGCCACTGGCGCCAGGCGGCGTAAGATCGGGCCTTGTGGACGTCATTACGTGAGACCTATGTCCAGCAGTGGACGCCCATCGGTTGAAGCGATAACGCCGACGACGATTGATAACTCTGAAGTGTTGGAACTTATTGAGTAATATAGTGGCAACACTTAAAATACCAAAAATATTGTGCGATATTACAAAATTTAATGCAATACGAGATAATTTTAACGAACGGAACAATTTTGTGAGGATAGTTTTTCCAGCTGTTTCGTGGTATATGGTTTTAAAGAGAAATACTGCTAAATTGTATAAATTCTAATAGTGAAGTAATAGTTCATTGAAAGTTGTATATATTTAAATAGTGGAGAGAATAAAAGTTGTTAGTTAACATGAGTTGGTTTTTTTTTAATGAAAGGCACTAACTCACTAGTAGTTAATACTAACACTATAAAATTACCTCGTATTGCAGAACATTTCGTAATATTGCACAATGTTGTTGGTGTTTTTTAAGTATTGCCACTATATTACCCAATAACTCCCAACATTACAGAGCTATCAGTGTTGTCACCCAACTATTTATAGTAGGCTTAAAAAGCACTTTTGAATCATCAGTAGTCTGTCCATTGGTAACAAATTTAACACCGGTACGGAAAGTTTATTACTCTGACAAGAAACCGGCAAGAAACCCAGCGGTTACTCTTTTAAATATAGTTTCTATAGGTTGCAATGTCTATTTTGTTTCAGTCTGCCATTGGAATCAAGTTTAAACATTTCTAACTAGCATATAATATGGCTTTTTTAAAAGGTTTGATTCTTAAACTTATATCAGTGTTTGATAGCCAAATTATTGAGGAAGGCTATAGGATATATATCATCACGCCAAGACTAATAGGAGCGGTTCACCAATGAAAAACGTTTCAAAATCAAGTATTTTACCCTTTCAGAGCTTCCACTGAGTACGCTGAGTAAACGGTTAAAGTTTCACTAAAATCATGTATGGCAGAATTGTTCCACTTTAAGAGTTCTAAAAAAAAGTCTAACACAGCATATGTATATCTTTTAAGATTGGCTCACTATAACCATTTTTTTACGAACCACATTTTCTTTAACGTAATGCATTATTTGCAAAGGTATCTTTATAAACATAGTTTCTTAAAACCACGCGAGTGACAGCTAGTAGTTATCTAGAGTGTTTAAATTTATGTCAGTAGTATTTTAAACTAGTCTTTATATGGCGTAGACGGTTTAGAACTTCCTTATAACAAGTTCTCTGAAAGTGTTATCGCCGTAAGTTTATAATACCTGTGAGAAGACGGGATTAGACGCTCCTCCGAGGGGAAATCATCCTTTGAATATTACCTCTTGGCGTGATAACCAACTTTAGTTTTTATAACCTTAAGTTATCTTCTCTTGTCTCTGAGGACTGAAAAATTTACATAGAAATCTTATGTAGATGTGGTCAATTAAGTTATCTTTACATAGTATGAAATGAAGTGGGTTCCGCAGTCTGTTCGCTTTCATCTTTTGAACTGTTTTACGAATTTTTATGCAGTTTTCAGCAATATATAGAGTGATATATGGGAAAAGTTCAAAAATGTTTTAAATTTCTGCATATTTCGATAGCAAGTGGTAATATATCTTAACTATATATGTTTTTATAACAAAACTCCATAAGTTACAAAGATGTCACTAAATAGATTTAAATCTTTTATTAAAAGAAAGTGAATTGAGAAATCTTACTATAATTTGACGGATTAGAAGATTAAAAGTGTTGGAGAGAATGAATTGCTCTAATATACATGAAATAAGTTAAACATTATATTGAAGCTAAGAAACAAATTCCAGCCAGTTAACATAATAACAGTTCACTGTGTATATATACTAGTAAACTTGTTGTATGTACATAAAAACATTGACTCTTTTAATAAAAAGAGTGAATGTACATCATATAACTTAGGAAACAAAAACAAAGTTGTTGTAAATTCTAGAAGGCTGCATAAGATTAACAACTCATTTAAGGGTAACTGTATACGTTGCTATAATAAACTCCCACAAGACGTTCTAAAGATGTCAATTAATAAATTCAAAGTCTTTGTTAAAAGAAAGTTGATAGAAAAATCGTATTATAAGTTGCAAGATTACTTAGACGATAGAAACGCCTGGGAGTGGACGAATTGCTGTAATTTTAATTAAAATATAGTAAACTATTATGATATTGTAATGGTGATGAGAACAAAAAAAAAATACTCGACTGAGTTTGTCGTGGGTTCTTCTCGGATCAGGGCGCGAAGGAACCCTCGTAACTTTACATTTTAAGCCGTTCTTGAGTACCATCATCAGACGTATATTAGAATCAGAGTGTGGAAAAAAATATAATTTGACGATTCAAAAGTGCTGTAATATGCCTACTTGAAAAAATATATTTTTGATTTGATTAGATTTGAAATGATGATGGTAAAATATAATCAATCGTTAATGTATTAAATACATAAATGACAGACATGTACGTAATATCAGAGTTTTTAACAACAAGGGATGGGCAGGTTTAATTAGTACGTGAAATCTCTTTTTAGATATATTAATTCAGTTAATAGCAGCTCAATAAGATCCCACTTCTGGGCGAAGTCCTCCAAACTCATAGGAGAGAGTTAGGTAGACAAAAGATAGGTAGTTTAATAGGATTTTTTTCTTGCTGTATACATATTATTGTTAATATATAACTGTTTTCTTATTTATGTTTTAAAATGGTTAAGTCTGGTATCCTTATTTTCTACTCAGTGAAGACTGTGGGGTTGAATGTCTCACAAAGAAATCCTCTATACTTTGACATCAGATATTGATTTCTTATATTTATAAGATGATCTTGATTATCAATATATAAATAATGTAACAGAATAACTACAATTCACGATGCAACAGTGTTGAAAACAATTTATTTGAACTTTAAACTATAATTTACATATATTTCTATAGTATTTTTTAATATATACTCCTTTTAAATATATATATCCAAACAATTGCTGAAGTTATTGCCAAGAACACAAGGGATCCCTCTCAGATCACTAGACAGAGCTGTCTGTTTCTCACTTCGACTCAATATTTTACGTGAATGCAATCGAGCGTGCGTTGGTTTGCTCTATTTGTGCCGATATTTGTAAATTTTACGTGAATTAATAACAAAAATGCCTTATAAAAGGCAAAAAGGTAAGTGACAGCTTTTTTGACATACCACTGCTGCGGACAGGCTTTCAGAGCATATACCAACTAAGCTCCTTCAATGCGGTTGAACACATTACTAAGCTGCTCCAATGCAATTTAACTGCTGTTTTTTTTAACGGTTTCGCTGTCGCAGTGGAGCTAGTACTCACTTTGCTAGAAGAGAGTTCAATGCCGGGTCGAACAAATTTAGGGAATTTCTAATTTGTCTGAGTCTGTTACAAGCCTGCCTACGAGCAGACACATACCAAGCAAAGCTATTTGTGATGGGATACAATGGTGTATAAATACTACATATATATTACCTATTGCGAGGTTAGCGCGCTTCCATCTTAGATTGTATCATCAGGTGTGATCTCAGTCAACCGCTAACCTCTCAGGACAAATGCACCCAGGATATGTACAATTTTATCCTTCACCAAAAAGCACAATGATTGCAATGAACAATCAAGCACGTAATATTATATTTGTACAAAGATACTTGTGGTAAGAAGAAGAGGAGTAACACAGAGTCCAAAATTTCCGAACCCACGTAAATACTGAGTTTCTTGCCGATTTCTTTTCAGTAGAATCCACTTTTCTAACGAATGGTAGATTTTAACCAACGTACAGTTCATTGAACCACCTAGAATTGAGAATATTTGGATTTTCAGACGAATATTTGTTATACTTTCACGTGAAATAGTACTGAAAGATTTTGATGAATACATTAGAAAAACACACAGGATATAATTTATAAACACTAGCAGACCCGACAGACTTCGTTCTGTCAGGATTTGAAATGTGGTAGATTTCAGTATTACTAATGATCTTCGATCTACTGCACTTACATTTTGTGACTATTCAATTGATTTTTAACTTTGTGCAGCGGTAATAAGGTGCAAATTGATTCTTTGACGTTAAGAACACACCTACTTTGCTTAGACAACAGTGAGTACTTGTAATTTATTATGAACTTTATTGAATAGCAATACAGGTCAAATTGACTCTACATTTTAATTAGAAAACCGTTTGTATGGGTAACAGAAAAAGGATGTTTTTTGGCTTTTCCTCTGCTATTATTCTCGCTGTAAAAACCATCCTTGGACTTTAACGAACATTTAAAAAAATAACTGGAAAAATTGACCCAGGCGTTGTAGATTTATGCGCTTACCAACACATTTTGCGATTCATTTTTGTATCATAGATTTATGCCACAGGAATAATCGGGTGTCAATACTAGCCTTAGATATTGTTATATACATGTGATTATTTGAATTATATAAATGTCTCATTGGTCTGGTGGTTAGCATGTTCGATTACAGACATGAAGTCCTGGGTTTGAGTCCCAGGTCGGGCCAATTCGAAATCGATATTGAGTTTTCTATTAAGATTTACTCAATATTTGCCCGAATTTGGGAAGTTGGCGGTGTGATCCACCCCCGTGCCTCGGAGAGCACGTTAAGCCGTCGGTCCTGATCTCTCGTGTCGGATTCTCGTCACACTGGACTATGAGAGTAAAGGAATAGAGAGTGCACTTGTTTACTATGCCTGCCAATCCGCAGTGGAGCAGCGTGGTGGGTCTATGCTCTAAAAACCCTCTCTCATATGAGGGAGGAGGCCTGTGCCCAGCAGTGGGACGTTAATGGGCTGCCACTTACTTACTTTTACTTAAATATCATGCAAATGTCTAAAGGTGGAACATGTTTAAAAAATATATTTTTTATTATATTATTATCGATCGTGAAAAAAGAATATCTTTGATTTGGTCTCATATACTACTACATACTTTTATGAGTTACTTATGAAACCCATTATTATTGTGTTTGGATTGAGGTACCTCGTAATGAAGCTGTGTACCACGTTTATGTTCCCCTGACATGTACGTGATGTACAGACAGACGAAGGGGGTTTATGTATATTGTAGTCTGCTCACGTGGGATAGCGGGAAGTGGGAATAAAAATCAATAACAAAGTGAATTTCAAGAGAAATTCTACCCCATACCATAATGAAACTGCCAAATGCGCATAGATATTACGTTAATATATCTGTTTAAATAGTCTTTTTTCATCAATATGGGGTAGAATTTTCTTCTATCGACTCTATTTTTCTCATCCATCTATCACATGTTGCATTAGAGCCGGCTACAGAGTGGGGTTTAAGCGAAAGGCATTAAAGTACAGTTTAAAATTGACCATGGCAGGAGCTCCAAGATCAATTTTAATCATCACTTATCATCCGGTGAGCGCTAACTTGTCGTTACACAACTGTAATGTGACATGTGATAGATGGATGAGAGAATACTGTCGGGGAGGGATTCAAGTTTAGGTCAACAGCTGATGAGAGTCATGGCTGCTGTCATATTGTCCGTGACTGCTTTGCCAAGCATTTTCTACTTCACCCCCGATCCGTGAGCATCTGTAATGAGACATATCATAGAAGGGCGAAAAATACGAGGTTTTTTAAAAAGTTTCGCTTTAAAAAGCATTGTGTGGTTTTATGAAACTATTGGGCAAGTGAAAAAGTCGTTACATTAGTCCAGGCTGCGAGGCTGCTAACGAGGGCCTTCCCTTTTACTTGTTTAATACGACATGAAGATAGGTGAAGGAAAAAATAATAGGCTTTTTAAAGTTGCCCTTAAAAAAAATGAGCGAATTCATGATAAAACAGCTGATGCGAGTCATGCCTGTTGTCATATTGTCCATGACTGCTTTGCCAAGAAATTTCTACTTCACCCCCGATCCGTGAGTAGCTGTAATGCGACATGTAATAGATGGGTGAAAAAATACGAGGTTGTGTAAAAAGTTTCGCTTTAAAAAGCATTGTGTGGTTTTATGAAACTATCAGGCATGTGAAACAGCCGTTATATTGGTCTTGGCTGCTGACGAGGGTCTTCCTCTTTACTTCTTTAATATGACATGTAGATAGGTGATGGAAAAAATATTAAGGTTTTTATAGTTGCCCTTAAAAAAACAATGAGGGATTTGATGATGAAACAGCTGATGCGATTCATATTGTCATATTGTCCTTGGCTGCTCTGATCTGTAGGTAGCTGTAACGCGAGATGTGATAGATGGACGAAAGAATTTGGTACGGAAAAGGTTTTATTTTAAAAATTCGAAGAACAAAGCTGTACGTAGCATCTCTAAGGCAAATGATAGAGTCATAGACAAGTTTAATATTATTTCTCAGTGTGAGCGTATGAACGCAAGTTTTCATCGAGTCAAATCCCCTTTTATATTAAATATGTTCGCTATTCACTCCTATGAAATGTTGGACACATATTAAATTCATACCTCAGTCTGTATTTCTATTTTACAAAAACATACTAGACAGTATAATTATTTATTTAAGCGAAGTTCTCTCGGATCTCATTTTCTATGCAACTAAAATAGTATTACTTACATTTTTTGAAGTGAAATTATCTTTAGACGCTCTTTATATATGGTTAGCATAAAAAGTTAAAAGTACGAGCGTACAAAGTACACGTATCAAGAGTGAAACTTCTTTGGCAAACCAATTTTTAAGTCTTATTTACATTTATACAAATCTGAAACCTTAGATTTCCAAGACTTGTATGTAATTGTCATTAGAATAATTTATTGAAACCTTAAATGACGAATTGTAAATTAAAATGCCTCACGTTATTTGTAAATATTAAAACTACCTAATCTTCAGACGAATTACCATAAAAAAATTATCCCCTAGCACCTAAAGAAGTTTCACTTCAAAGAGGTTATAGTGATCAAACTTTTAAAGATAGATATATGCTTTGGTAGATTTTTTATTAGAACTTTTAAAGAGAAACAATTCTGCCATACGAAAGCTCTCAAAGGGAAAAACCTTGATTTTGAAACGTTTTTCATTGATGTACCGCTTCTTTTCGTGGTTTTAACATGATGATATATAACTTATAGCCTTCCTCGATAAAGAAACTATCTACCACTATAATTTTTTTCAAATAAGACCAGTGGTTTTGAATATAGGCATGTTCAAGCAAGCTCTTCATCTTTTTGATATTAGTATAGATTATTTGGGCGTCGAATTAACCGTCACACTGATTTTTGTATCGCTCGTCGACGAAGGGAACTTCGCTTCTTTCATTCTCATTAAACCTTTCATACAAGTTCGTCGGTTTAGAGTACTCTTGACCTGGCTTTTATTTAAAATGTCCTGGATTTGGTACAGGAACGTTCCGACCCTTCCAACTTTCGCATTCACTCTTGACTCATAAATCCTTTTTGTCAGTCTCCTTTCATTCATTCTCTCTACATGCCCAAACCATCTAAGCCCACCTTTTTCAATTTTAGTCACTACATTTTCTTTTATACCACAACGTTCTCTTATCACAGTATTTCTTACTCTGTCATTTAGTTTTAATCCACTCATAATTCTCAACGCTGTCATCTCTACCGCATTTTTTTTACTTTTGCGATTCTTCTGCCATACCCAACTTTCACTACCATACATAATTGTTGGCACTAACACTCCAGCATGCACAGCCAGTCTGGCCCTTTGAGACACCATCTGACTATTCATAAAGTCGTGCAGAGCACCATTTACCATATTCCCTGTATTCACTCTCCTTTCAAAATCACTTTCACATGTTCCATCTTTTGTAAATTCAGATCCCAAGTATACAAATTCTTTCACCTCTTCCACTTGTTCCCCATCTATCAAAATATTGCCATTCATCATAGATTCATCTCGTTCAAAAAGCATAACTTTCGTTTTATTTACATTCACTTTCATTACTTTCCCTTTCAAAGCTTCATTCATAATATTTACCATCTCCTGTAGCTCATTAGCGGATGACGCAAGTATTACTTGATCATCAGCGTAGAGTAAACATTTGATGAGTAATTCATTCATTCTTAACCCATACATACTTTCTTTTAAATCTGTCAAACAGTTATTCATGAAAAGGTTGAAACAAAACAAATGATAATAATTTTAGTTGGGGTCATTCAAGCAGTTTAGCAGTTTCAAGCATTTACACTTTTAATGGCACGTTTTTGTTAGATCTAAGGTGGTTTTTAGGTAAAGCCGAAACCACCCACCAGTTCAGATCTAAATAAGTTGGACTTTCTAGAAATATTCAAGCAATACTTGAATTCGTTAACTCTACTAACACAGGAAGTACCATTACGTCAAAATTTGTGGTTTTATCTATGTAGAATTTATTAATAAACCAATTGAAACCAACTATTGCTCATTGTGACATAAGCAAATTTTAATCACCCGCGCGAAATTTCTCAGAAAAAAGAAATTCCGGTATAAAATGTATCCTAAAAGAATCATTATAATATCAGTAATCCACCAGTGACTGAATATCCTTAAAAAGTACTAATAACCAAAAAAATATATACATGTCGGAGAATAAGAGAGAAGAAACACTTTATTAATTAACTTAGATTATAATTTCCAATCATCTAATGTTCCCGATAACAATTTACACATAAACATTAAGAATGATAGCTAGGAATGCGACTGTTTCAATAGTCGACCGCTCTGGCGGACCGTCACTCGAGAAATACTGAGAGAGGCGCGCCAGATTGGCACTAATGATAGACAGATGGCGAATCGTTCATACTATTGCATTCCGACATACATAATTAGTTGCCGATTTGTCTTTGTATTTGTATCATGTGAAAGCAGAATTACATTAAACGTGTTTAGTGATGAAAAGTCTTTTAGATTTCAGACTATCATTTCCCATTAAAAGAAATGTCAATTTAATATAGTTAGTCTTATCAGATAATAGCGGGTAGCCGTTTAGTTCTCGTTTAGATCTCACTCCGTTTTACGACACGATGGCACATTAAAAAGGGGCCCGCAATAAAATGGACCCTTTCTCTGTAACGCTGATTATGCGAATTCCAAAAAAGGTTGCGTGGAAAATTTTAAAACGAATTCTTGTTGACCTATTTAAAGGAACCATTGGATAATTAGGTATAGTGATTCTATACATTTACTACCCCGCTACAGAGAGAGGGAGAAAAACCTTTTATTGTAAACTACAAAATTACGTAGAAAGAGAAAAGGCGTATAGCGATTTCCATTCAACCTTTGTAGCAAATTGTCAGGCTTGGGGACCTCAGCGTCACATCTTGACATCGCTGATTGGGAGTGACCTCTCACTCCCCAGCATTGTGGGCGCTATGATTGGCGATGAGTCAAGTTGGAGAGCAGTGACGTCCTTCTGCGAGGCTGTCATCTTGCAGAAGGAGTCACTAAACAGGCAAAGGGAGGCTATGGCAGACGCTACTCCCTCTCGCCGGAGAAGGGGGGGGGGGCGCTAGAAGGCGCAATTTTGCTCCCCTGCTGTCCCTCATCTAAACTAAACCCTTAAGTCGGATTCATCGAGGGCGCCAGAGCTGAATGCGTCAGCGGACATCTGGACCCCAACACCTGGATGAAGAGGGTTCCGCTGGGTTTTAGTGGGTATCCTGGTGCGACAAGCGAGTCTCACACTCCCGGATATTTACACTTCATCCAGAGTACATAAAGCATTTCCCAGCATGCGTTAAACTATAGCAGAATATATGTTAAGAAGTAAGTAGCAGCTCATTAAAGTCCCACTGCTAGGCACAGGCGTCATCACTCATTTGAGAGAGGGTTTTTAGAGCATAGACCCACCACACTGCTCCACTGCAGATTGGCATGCATAGTACGTAAGTGCACTCTATATTCCTTCACTCTCATAATCCAAAGTGAGGGGAAGCCGACACAGCCGGAGAGAGATCAGGCGCGAAAACGATGGCATTACGTGTTCTCCGAGGCACGGGGTTGGAGCACACAGCCAACTCCCCAATTTCGGGTAGATATTAAGAAATTCTGAATAGAATTGTCAATATTGCTTTTTGAATTGGCACCACCCAGGACTCGAACCCAGGACCCCAAGTCTGTAGCAGAACATGCTAACCAGTGTGGGAGTCGCTGGCAAGCCAGAATTCACAGCGATACCCTCCCTATCCTTTAGTAGAGTACCAGTAAGCGTAAATCTACTTCTCCTACCCTCAAACCTCCTGCGCCTGAGTAAAAGAGTGCCCACAGCGCCCACCTCTGTCTCTCATGTGTCTCTTTCAGCGTAATAACAATTTCGTAGAAGGGAACCACTGCCCTCCACTCCCTTTCGCTGGTAAGCATTGTGCCAACTTTGCCCTCTAACGTAAGGTTTCTCTGACCAACGACGTCAATAGATATAGCTACTCATGGCAGGCGGACGTTTCTTCCCGGAGAAAAATGTGATCCAGGTACTAACAACCATGTCCGTTCAGCATCTGCACCAGTCTGTTTACGCAATTCTCCAGGTGGAGACGCATTACTCCCACTGTGATCAAACCTGCTGTTGAAAATCCAAGATCCTCATTTTACTTTTGGATAGGTGGTCTGTTTGCTAAAGCCCTGATCCGCCGGACCTCGTAGGCATCAGTTGTCACACTTCTGGTGCTTACAGCCGCCCTGCACTGATAGATAGCTGTATAACCTTGACCCATACTTTCCAAGGAGGGTCACCCGCCAGGAAATTATAAAGGCATGCATTAAGTATTTCATATATTGATTTTGATTTTATACACATTCTTTCGCAACGTAAACCATTCTTTAAGAATTGTGTTTCCTATATTCCCACGGGATTACGTTGTATGGAGCCACTGATTAACTCAATACGAGATCTATAAATTGTTTTAAATCCATTGACTTGCAATTCAATACATTCTTTTTACGACGTAGACACTCAATAAGATCGCTTACTGACTCGTGGTCGTCGTCGTCGCTTCAACCGATGGACGTCCACTGCTGGACATAGGTCTCACGTAATGACGTCCACAAGGCCCAATCTTGCTCCAGTGGCTACCGGCGACCCTCTTTATATCATCGTTCCACCAGGTTCGCGATTCGCAGGACTATGTCGGTGACTCTGGTTCTACTACGGATCTCTTCATTTCTGATTCGATCACGTAGAGAAACTCCGCGCATAGCCCTCTCCATCGCACGCTGAGTGACTCTGAGCTTCCGCATGAGGCCCTTATTCAGCGACCACGTTTCAGAACCGTAGGTCATCGCTGGCAATACGCACTATTCGAAGACTTTGGTCTTCAGCCACTGAGGGATATCGGACGAAAATATCTGGCGTAGCTTTCCGAACGCTGCCCAACCGAGTTGGATTCGGCGGTTGACCTCCTTCTCGAAATTGGACCTACCCAGGTATGTGTACTCGTCAACAATTTCGAGAGCTGAGTTCTCAACGAAATGAAATTCTTACTGACTCAATAAAATCAAAATAAATAAGTACAAAAACACTTTTGGATAGTCAGTAGTTTGTACGATTGTGACAAATCTACCACCGGTTCGGAAGGCGGATTCTGCTGAGTAGAAACCAGCAAGAAACTCAGCAGTTACTTTTTTAAAGATAGTTTTGTATGTTACAATGTGTTATAAATATTTTGCTTCCGTGTCAATTCAAATCCCAACATTTTTATCCCTTAAATAATCTTCGACATTATAATATGCCTTTTGTAAAACGATATTACTGACATATTTCTTAAATTATGTAGAGAGATATCTGTATTGAATGCGGTTTATTTTTAAAAATGCGTATGCTCAAACCGACAAATGATTTCTAAACTTTCTTCCTTCTGAAATATGGCATTACAAGTTTGGTTTTTATTTTTTATATGAAATCATTAGGAAATCTCTAACATTATTCATTCAGTTAACATCAAAGTTATTGTTGGGGAGGAATTCCAAATACACACAAACTTCTCCAGTTACCATGGACTGTATATACTTGATCTTGAGTTCACGATTCTCGCTTACTATCTATCTGTCTATCCATTCGGGAGTCTAAGGCGAAGAATCGTTTTAAAACTAAAGGAGGGTTTATATACAAATCTCCCACACAACACGAACATGCGGCCGTGAATAGTGGGAGATAGAGTGATGGCGGGTGCTGAGGTAGGTATGGGAGGGGTATTGCTTCCGGTTGACCAATCAGAATAAGCCATTTTCTTCAAATTTGTACGCGATCTAGAACTACGCGATGACACCACGGGGATCAATGATTTTAATATATGAATGTAGACAATATACTTTATTATTGAAGCGTCATAAAAGTAAGTAATGACGTGCAATAAAATTTCAACACAACAGTTGAAGCGCGAGTTAAATTTTAGCAGTCATTTGGCAACATTTTAACGCTACGCAATAAACCGAGCTCTCAAAGTTATTGCAATTGGGTAATGTCGAAATTGCTCTGTTTAAAGAAGAATTATAACGTTTAGTTACCGCTTTTACATTAAAAAGAAGTTTAAAGAACTAACAAATTATATGGAACCATTTTTTTCGCGATAAAATGGTTATAGTAAGTAAAACAAACTATTTTAGCTCTTTAAAAGAGAGTTTATTCAATCATTACATTGTTTGTTACATTTCTAGGATTAGGCAGCGTTTTCGATGAAAGCTTCCAAGCTGTATGAAGAGTTTTCTTTAAAAGATAGATATGCCATTGTGGACTTTTTTGTAGCTCTTTAAAAGAGACATTATCCTATCACACATTGTTTTTTTTATATCTCTAAGGTAGGCAGGGGTTATCAACAGGTTACCAACAATTATCGTGTGTTTTGTTATATCTCTAAGGAAATAGGTAATGTTTTCGAAGAAAGCTTTCAGGTTATATAGTGAGGTATCTTTAAAGGATATATGCGCACGCAGACAATTTTGTAACTCTTAAAAAAGAAAGTTCTCCTACCATATAGTGTTTTTTTATAAGTCTAAGGTATTAGGCAGCGTTTTCGATGAAAGCATCCAAGCTGTATGGGGAGTTTTCTTTAAAAGATAGAAATATGCCATTGTGGACCTTTTTGTAGCTCTTTAAAAGACTTGTCCTTCCAAACATTGTTTTTTGTATCTCTAAGGTAGGCAGGGTTTTCGAAGAAAGCTCCCAGGTGGTTTGATTTTTCCGACACTTCCAAAAGTTATCGTTATATTTCCAGCAATTTATACAAAACCTTAACAAATTATATAAATAAAAAATTCTTAAGAATCATTATCTACTGTTGTAGACTGTGTAAAAATCCGATCAGAAGTTTTTGAGTTTATTGCAAACAGACGTGAACTTTGTTTTATTATATAAACTAATATTATAAAGTGGAAACGTTGTAACGTTTTCACACAAAAACTACTGAACCGATTTCAAAATAGTTTTCTCCATTAGAAAGCTGTATTTTTACTGAGTGATATAGGCTATATTACTTTCTAAAAAAACCAGGGATCCCTTATAAAAATATATTAATGTAATCCAAGGTGTGAAAGAATCTGTCATCGCGTGCGCTGCGGAAACTATTGATGATAGAATAAATAAATGTACTACGGTATTATAGAACGTATTAATATCTACAAAAAAGTCTACAATATGTCCAACTACTGTAGTTATGCCGCTATAACTACTTTTTTGCATTTTGAAAATCAATAAAGACGCCGACAAAAATATTACCATATTATTCATACGTCTGCATTAATATTTATCAGTATAGTGTTTCAAAGTAACTTTTTATAGACTAAGATCATTTTAAATATCTAAATTTTATCTAGACATTTAAGGAAAGGCTCATCTAATTGTAAAACCCTGGCCGCATCGCAGAAGCGGCCAATTTCCGCAGATCGTCGTTTTACTTCCGTTACAATATGTGGTACAAGTTTATTTTAAATCGCTTTTTTTAATTGAAACTTGTAATGTAAACTTATATAAATAAGATAAATATAAACCTTGTATCGTTGTAGATATAAGGTAGTTGTAATGTAGCACTAATGAATAAATTGTAATAGATATAATAATAAAGAAAAAAAATAATAATAGATATAATGTATACGTAGATGTAGTCACGGCCGTGATATTACTTGGTAAAGGCTCCCATTGGAAACCAGCGCTACAGCTCGCTGCAGCATCATGCTAACATGGGAGACGATAAATAGATAAGCAAATTGTTTAAAAATACGGTTGAGATCAAATAAAATTTTCTTTCTTTAATGGCAAGGTAGGAAAAAATATCGTTACGCGTTACGCGAGGTAAGTATGCATAAGTGTCCTTTGGGTTTTTAAAAAGTCACACGCTACTTATAAAAAATGCTTATTTATACAATATAAATGTAAGGAGTTTCACGTCCCCTTTTGTGCCTAGATTAGTCTAATTTATTGAATATCATGAATAAAAAAATTAAATAACTGAAACATAAACAAAAAAAGTGTGCGATTGAGGGTTTTTATCGCTATGTGGAAATCAGTTCCAGACAACCCTGTGGTTACATACAAAAAGAGACCTCAAAATTCGTACAAATACTTACATACATATACGTATACACATAATTGATAAATATATACATCCATACATACATCTACATATCTGTATGTTTAAAGTAAAACTTTTTGAAATATACGTAAGAACGTAAGAAGTTAACAGAATTTTAGTATACATAGAAAATTTGAGATTGAATACTAATTATATATGTAAATCTTTATAAAATAACAGTCATGGCTTGTATTTGATCAACAACGTATGATTTAATCTATAAATTATTAAAAAACTTTTATAACCTTTTTTTTGCTTGTGTTTAGTGTTATCTCAACCAACGGCAAGTACTTTCACATTAGACTGCTAATGTGAAAATACGTTAAAGAAAGAGGTAATTTACCTATAAGTGGTTTGTAAGCTTTTCTTGGCTACATGTCTTTGCTGGTAAGGTGGAAACAAGCTGCGGATGAAGTTTACCAGTCCAGGCTTCCCTCTAATCTCATCTGATGGTAAATTCTATTTCAATTTTTCATGAGCTTCATTGTCTTTGCTAGTAGGGTAGTAACTAGGTACAGCCGACGCTGCGCTTTAGTCTAAATTTAGACAAATCTATATATAAATATAATTTAATTAATTTCCGTTAGTCTCGCTAAAACTCGAGACCACCTGGACTGATTTGGCTAATTTTGTATTTGAATTATGTATGATAGTACAGGGAAAGTATAAAATGCGAGTAAATATAAACAAAATGATTAGAATATAATGAAAACAAAAATTTCCTTTTCCATTACAAATTCAGTTCAGAAATCAAATGAAATTTAAAACAATACTGTTGTATTTTTTGTTTGTATTTGTCATTGACAACCAAAAATTTCTGATCGCAACTATTATGTTTGGTCGGACCTTGACTGGAATCCTAAAGGTCGCGTTTTTTGATTAAGAGGTCTTTTGTGCCACATAAGTTTTAACCACATATTTTTACTACAGTTAAACATCACGGTTGTCGAATCAACTAGTAGGAAATATGATTTGTTAAATTTGCTCTACCTGATCGTAATAAATCGCTTCCTCTGTAAAATTGCACCATGTTGAAGTACGCTCCGCAAGAAATTGGAGCGTACGTTCAGCTTTAAGCAAAACTTCGCTTAGGTTCTTCTGACGTCAGAAACATGCAATTTTGTTGCTACAATATTTGACTATAACTCTGTGATTATAATATTTTAAGTGATAAATACTTGCTTCACTAACATGCTTTGAGTCAAAGCTAATTAAGTTAGAAATAATGGCAAGTGAGGTAAGTAACATCCCATTAACGTCTTCGTATAGGGCACAAGACCTCCAAACTTCTAGGAAAGAAAGTTTTAGAGCATAGACCCACCACGCTGCTCCACTGCATATTGGCAGATAATACATACAGCAGAATTACTCTAGAACTACTACTGGAAAAGATGTTTAGTTTCACCGAAAGTCACTATGATGGATAGGAAAGAGCAAACCAAGATATCTTAACGAAAACTCACGAAACTCATCATCAGGGCTTCAGTAAAATAAATATATCTATTTCTTTATTATTATTTGGAAAACAAACAATATATTTATATAATAACATAGGAGAAATCGCATGGCTAATCTTTTCTTTATTTATATAAAAATTAAACATGAAAAACTTTTTAAATATACACTTTCTATCATAAAATATGTCAATATTTCCTAACTCATTGTATAATTGATAGGATATTACGATGTTATTACTATTTATTTAATAACTTATTCGAAAACATACGAAAGCTAATCAGTGAATTGAAATAAAAGATACCCAAACGAGTTTACCGTGGGTTCTTCTTAGAACAGGGCACGAAAGAAACTTAGTGGCTTTAGATTTTAAGTCCTACTTTAATACTATTAGTCTTACATTGTAAATACAATAATATATTATATTTGACAATTCAAAATGACTTTAAAAGCCTAGTTGTATATAAAAAAATGTGTACGTGAATACATCTTGTAACAGCTAATAGTTTCTATATTTTATATAGAATTTGTAATATAATAAATTCATTGTTCTTTTAGCTATCCATTGGTGTAATTGAATTTTAAATGGAGGTGATAGAAATGTAGCTTCAACACCAAAATGTATCCCCAGATTTTGTTATCATTCGTTTTTCTTAATTGCCTCCCTGTAGATGCTATTTTACAGACTTATTATAATACATTAAGAGGAAATCGATTTACACAAATACAACAATATAAATGGATGACGTACTGCATCAGAAATCGACGGAATTCTCTGTTTATTCAGCAAATACTATGGAGAACAAAGCCTTTGTATTGCAACTTTACGAATATTGTATATTTTCCTATAGAGATGCACTTACAATATTTGTAGGGTCTTTCTAAATAATAAACTGTGTCCAACGCAATCGCTTGTGTAGTTCTAGATCTCGTGGGAAAAATGAGGAAAATCTGGACGAATAATCAATCTAATTAATTCTTGTATGTATCTAATAGATACGACATCAAAATCGGATCGTTTTAACGTAGTAATTTACATACGCACGTTCAGAGAAATTATTTTTATAGACTAGTGCAAAAGATTTTTTCTGACCAATCTGTTGAAGATAGAACAAAACAATGTTCTACAGTATTATAGAAGGTATTAATATCT
Organism: Elymnias hypermnestra; assembly: GCA_015832385.1. Lineage (NCBI taxonomy): Eukaryota > Metazoa > Arthropoda > Insecta > Lepidoptera > Nymphalidae > Elymnias > Elymnias hypermnestra. The sequence goes on from JACTOM010000934.1 coordinate 9,389,501, forward strand.
ACAATAAAGTCCGCAACACCATATGTCCAACTACTGTAGTTATGCTAATATAAGTATTTTTTTGTATTTTAAAAGTTAACTTAGTTAGTTAGTTAGTAAGTTAGTTAACTTATTCATTTATGTGTTTTAGTAAAGACGATTTCAATACCTGTAAATTACTTCTTAAATTATTAAAATCGGACGTTCCATTCAAAAGATATAACGATTTTAAAAATATCAATCTAAGGAGAATAACGTATACCTAACAAAACTGCGTCAAATGTTGTGTATAGGGTAGTTCTGAGACAATAAAGTAATACAAATAAATTTCTTCTCTAATATTATGGAAGAAAGGTTTGCATTTTGAATTTTTTGTATATGTTTTTATTTATAATATATATATATATATTCGTTGTAAAGTAAAATCTATATGTCAGAGAATAGGAGAGAGAAGGGAGCATAAAGCATAGTGGCGTAGGGTTCTCCGCCCACATTGTCATTAATGGCATTCATGATTTAATTTCCATACTGGGGGCGTTAGTGGGTAGGTTTGGTGCAATCAAACACTTTATTAACTAACCCGGAATATAATGTTATAACTCATCATCAATAATAGCTAGGAACGCCACAGTTTCACAATAGACCGCTCCGGCGGACCGTCACTCGAGAACTGAAGAGACGCGCGCCGGGTTGTCACTATTGACTCTGGTCCACGCCGATAGACAGATGGCGCCAGCGATCCACAGACTATTGCACTCCAACACAGCGTTCCACAGACTATTGCACTCCGACATGTATATTTATTACATTATAAATGTAAGTGCGTATCTAATAATCTGAAAGAAAGTAATTAAAAACTAAGTGAAATACAACTTTTATGTTAACGAAAATAAATTGATACTGCGACTTCGTAGACTTTCCATTAACACGAGATCGGTAAATACGCGGGTGAAACCAAGGGGCGTTGCTAGTACCATTTATAACTATAGATTTATTGAAAATCCTAAACGGAGTGTGGCGTTTTTTAGATTCTTTTTAATAAAATTGCATTCCTAACTCTTGCGTTGGGAAATTTAATTAATTCCTTTGTTACGCATAATGTCGGGGCTCATTGGACTCCCGGAGCCCCCTTTATATTAATTATTCGTTATCAAATCGACAGACACCCGACAGGTCGTGTTCAAAATTAATTGAGTGAAAGCTCTTGACGGTCCATCTTATTAATTGACCTACAGCCGTAGCGTAATGTATGGCTGGGGTACATACAGCACAATTAGACATACCCTTATACTCGACTTTCCCAAACAAAAAATACTGCATGGATTTTGATGTAAGTATCACCAATCGATAGAGCAATTCTTGAGCAAGGTTTACGTATATAATTTGTCAAAGTATTGTGAAAATTTCTTAAACCATCACGATAATTGTTGGGCGTGTCGGAAAAATCCTGCTAATCCAGAGCTTTCATCGAAATCTATGCCTATCTTGGATATATAACAAAAGTATATACAGTAAGATATTCCTTTTTTTAACGCTGGGAAATGCCTTTATGCACGTCAATCAGATTAAAATCTTATCGACAGTGTGGGACTCGCTGGTTAACCAGAATACCCACTAAAACCCAGCGATACCCTCCGCTTCCTTTACTGGAGCAACAGAGGCTCGGTAGACGCAATCTACCCTGGCACTCCGGAAGATTCCTCTGGGAAACTTAAGAAGGAGAAAGGAGCACCTGCACCAGCCTGTAAGTGAGAGATCCATGCCCCCTAGATATCCAATTGTCCAGGTGGGGACGGATCGCTTTCACCGTGATCAGACCCGCTGTAGGTGATCCGAGATCCTCATGCCACCTCTGGATAAGAGCTCTGTCTGCTGAGGCCCTGATCCTCTGGATCTCTTCGGCATCAGTTGACATCCGTCTGGTACTTGCAGCCACCCTGCAATGATAGGCAGCTGTTAGAACCTCCGCTGGCAGCTCCCACGGGGGGTCACCCGCCAGGAGAGTTGCTGCCGTCCAAGAAATTGTACGGTACCCCCGTATTACCCTAATCGCTATTACTCTCTGAGCTCTGCGTAGAAGGGTTTTATTTGCAGTTGTCAGAGAGCCTGTCCACACCGGTGCACCGTACAGCGCCATGTTAGCTACACAGTAAGATATTCCCAGTAAGATATTCCTGTATTATTGATCTACAAAAAAATCTATGTTAAAACATATATATCTTTTAGTATATATAACTATATCCATGTTAAAGACTAAAATGGTAATTTAAAAGTCATATAAACTGGTAATCCTTATCAATTTAATAAAAAATTTTTACCTTAAGCTTTTACTACATTGTTCTCATCATTTACATTATATGATTTAAATAAATATATCTTACGAGATATCGCCAAAGTAATAATAGGGCTCAAAAAGCTCTTTTGAATCGTCAATAGTCTGTCCGTTGGTAACAAGTCATTTATTGGTTTGGAAAGTTGATGTGCAATTGCCGGTACTTGAACCATTGCTGTATGGTACATGTACTGACAAATCAAGGCTGTTACTAGGTAGAAAAATTACTTTTAAGAAGGTAAGTGTATTATTATTAGGCTAAGATTGTTACTAACAGATATGATCCAATTGATTGAAAAAAAAAATTATTATTATTAATATAAGTAAATTTAACCCGCTTAGGAGAGAGAGGATTTTTAGAGCAAAGAACCTTCACGCTGCTCCACTGCGGTTTGACAGCTAGAGTATACAAGTGCACTCTCTATTCCTTTACTCTCTTAGCCCAAAGTGACGGCAATCCGACACGATCGGAGAGAAATCATGCGCATGACCGACGGCCTTACCGTTTGAATGCCCGGCAGTGCTTTTTTCTGACTAGCAGAGGCCCCGGTTTCGATCCTCGGTAGGGTGAATTTAGAAAATTTTATTTTCTAATTTGAGTCCACCCTACCAGCAAAGACGTACCGCCAAAACAAAGAGGTTTGTATTTCGGTACGATTCTGTGTAGAAACCATAAGTATATCGCCTCTTACCAGATTACCGCGCTTCCATCTTAGACTGTATCAGCACTTACCATCAGGTGAGATCTCAGTTAAGCGGCTAACTGTCAGCAATAAAAACTAAAAAATCCGTCCGCGCTTGATTAACGGAAATAACAGTAGATTGTCTCACCCCCGCACGGTCGTTTGTGTCTATTGCCCCAAGGGTCAAATGACGGTTAGTGGATCTTGCAACTTAAATGTTTATGAAAGACTACCAAATGTTAAGATTTTTATGTTTGCTAATAGTTAAACCATACAGCGTTATCTTTTGTTTATTAAATCAAGACTCTGGTGTAGCGTCATGTTGCGGTAAACTTTGAGATAGTGAAAAAAGACGGTCTTGTATTTATAGGCTTAAATCTTTTTAATTAAAACTTACCTTAAGGATTTTTATTATTATTTACATCACTCATATAATTAAAAACATAAATAATCACTAATTGACGCTTACAATTTTTAAAATATGACAAAAAGAACTTCGACGCGACATACGCACCGTTAGTAACAGTCACTTTGTTACTGATTTATTTTTGTTTTATCTATTGTCTGGTCTTATATCTACGTTTATTGTGTTACGGCAGTTATCTAGAAGCGAAATAAATATTAAACATCATGGCTTAAAAAGAAAGAGATGATTGCCCCAGCTGAGGCAATACTATGGTATCATGTTGTTGACACGGGCGATTAACGTGCTCTCTGAGACACGGGGGTGGTGCACACTGATGAAATATTAAATTTTTTTTAACAGAAAACTCATGTCTGTAGCCGAACAAGCTGACCACTAAACCAATAAGGCAGTCTTAAATACATTGTATAAATTGCACCTCAGTGCCTACTCTTTTCCTTATAAATATGTACATAAAAGTACATATGTATATTTGCCAATACACTAGGCGGGTAACGGGCAACCGTAATAATTTATCCATATCTATGGGGATCTTGTTGACCCTGTTTACTAGCTGTCTTCTTACCTCTTGACGTAGGTTTTCTTTATCTTTAGTTCCATTCATCTAAACTAATATTATAAAAAGGAAACATTAGTGTTTTTATAATAAGTAAGAACTCGCGTGAGAACGTTACTAACATACTTAATGTATTTGTTTTTTTTACGAAGTTTATGTTTTGTTTCATATATATAGAGGTCTGGGAAAAGGTTCATGGCGTCAATTTCTCATAATTTTAACCAATTTTCGAATGCGAATAATATAAAAGAAGGTCACGATAAAAGAAGAATACCTAATATAATTTTCAAGCTATTTTCATAAAAAGATACTTTACAAGGAAGGTATATATGTCGGAGAATAAGAGAGAACGGAGAGCATAAAGCATAGGGGCGTAGGGTTCTCCGCCGACATCGTCATTTTGACATCGTCATTAATGGGATCCATAATTTAATTTCTTATACTGTGGGAGTTCGTGGGTAATATTGATATTGTTCCTAATATCAACTTACACAAACTCATTAACAATAATAGCTAGAAAAGCGACAGTTCCAACAGTCGACTGCTCCAGTCGAGCGCCACTCGAGAACTGTCGAGAGACTCTCGCCGGACTGCCACTATTGATTCTGTCCCACGCTGATAGATGGCGCCAGCGTTCCACAGACATCTGCCCTCCGACATATATTTATAACTTGTCAAGATTATGTGTAAATTACTTAAAAATTAACGATTAAACCTCTACTCACACATTATGTCTAGTATATAGCAATAATATTTAATTTATTTACAAATTGTGAAACACAATGTGAAACTAATAAATAAAACGTTTATTAATCAAATGGCTAATTTGTGTATTGTTAATTAATTGCTAATCATGTGACATGTACGCTTTGGTGATTACGGTGTTACAAATCAATTTCCTGTCAGTGAATACGTCATGTATGTTGATAGGATATCCAAAATACATACATACAAATGAAATTAAAATGTCTGTCTTTAATCGAATGGAGTAACTTCGATTTTAAACCAATTGATATAAAAAGGTAAATAGCCCATTAACGTCCCTCTGTATGATTATATGATTTGAGTTAATCCTGACAATCATTTTAAAGACAATCTTAATAAATATTGAAGTTAGCTTAGCTTAGCTCTATGATTTTAACTGTAAATACTGATACAGTCCAAGATAGTAATGCACTAACTAATTTGGATCATGTAAATGAAAGCCTGGATACAGACTAAAAGTTTCCTGACTTAATGAAGTACAGCAAAATAATACCGATGTTTAAGTCAGGCAGTACTTCTAACCCTAGTAACTTTAGGCCAATATCGGTTCTCCCAACCTTTAGTAAAATATTTGAAAAAATAATGTTGAACCAGTTGCTAAAACATTTCAAAAATTATAATTTATTACATAATAAGCAATTTGGCTTTACTCGAGGTCGCTCGACTACCGATGCTGGCGTACAGTTATTACTCAATATCTACGAGGCCTGGGAGGATTCACGTGACGCGCTTGGCGTTTTCTGTGATCTGTCTAAGGCCTTCGATTGTGTTCAGTATGAAACTCTGATCGGGAAATTGCGACACTATGGCCTCGCGGGCACAGCATTAGACCTGATGAGTTCTTATTTAACCAATAGAACGCAAAAGGTCTGTGTCAATGGCAAGCTTTCTGCGGGGTCGGTGACAAAAATGGGAGTCCCACAGGGTTCCATATTAGGACCATTTCTGTTCCTCATTTATATCAATGACCTTCCTTACTTTGTTAAGGGTGATCATGAGATTGTTCTGTTTGCTGATGATACTTCGCTATTGTTTAAAGTTAATAGACGACAAACAAATTATGACGACGTAAACAGCTCTCTCAATAAAGTGGTACAATGGTTTGAAGCTAATAATTTATTGCTCAACGGAAAGAAAACAAAATGTGTAAAGTTTACTCTTCCTAATGTGAAACAAACGCAAACCATTGTTAAACTTAATAATGAGGAACTAGACCTTGTAGATAGTACCGCTTTCTTAGGTATAACATTAGATAATAAATTACAGTGGGGGCCCCATATAAGTGGTCTATCGAATAGGCTCAGCTCCGCGGCTTACGCTGTTAAAAAAATTCGTCGTCTGACAGATGTTGATACTGCCAGACTGGTATATTTCAGCTATTTTCACAGCATTATGTCATACGGTATTCTACTTTGGGGTAATGCTGCTGATATAGATGCAATATTTGTGCTGCAGAAAAGGGCCGTTCGTGCGATTTACAATATGGGTCCAAGAGAGTCGCTAAGAAACAAATTCAAGGCAGTTAACATAATGACAGTTCACTGCGTATATATATTAGAAAACTTGTTGTACGTACATAAAAACATTGACTCTTTTAATAAAAAGAGTGAATGTACATCATATAACTTACGAAACCAAAACAAACTTGTTATAAATTCTAGTAGGCTGCATAAGATTAACAACTCATTTAAGGGTAACTGTATACGTTTCTATAATAAACTCCCACAAGACGTTCTAAAGATGTCAATTAATAAATTCAAAGTCTTTGTTAAAAGAAAGTTGATAGAAAAATCGTATTATAAGTTGCAAGATTACCTAGACGATAGAAACGCTTGGGAGTGAACAAATTGCTCTAATTTTAATTAAAATATAGTAAACTAATTTGTTATTGTAATGATGATGGTAAAAAAAAAAACCCGACTGAGTTTGTTGTGGGTTCTTCTCGGATCAGGGCGCGAAGGAACCCTCGTAACTTTAGATTTTAAGCCGATCTTGAGTACCGTCATCAGATGTATATTAGAATCAGAGTGTGGAAAAAAAATATAATTTGACGATTCAAAAGTGCTGTAATATGCCTACTTGAATAAAGATATTTTGATTTTGATTTGATTTGATTTGTGGGAATCTCAAATGGACCAAACGAATTATTATCGTTATATAAAAAATAGGTTAGGTAACAGCTTATTAACAACCCGCTGCGGACAACAGGTGTCATTACTAAAAATAGGCAGGGTTTGGAGTTCGGACTCACCACTATTCATCAAGAGTTTGCTGACTACTACAGAATTACTATCGTGATATATTATACTATTTGTGAGCATAAGGATTTAATAAGAAAAAAAGTCGGTTTTGTATTTATAGGCTCATATGTCAAAAATTAAAAGTTATTCACATTGTTATTCACATCATAATCAAAAACACAAATAGTCACTAATAAACACTCACAGTTTATAAAATACCACAAAAAAGTTAACAACATTCGACGCGACACTCACACCGTAAGTAACGGTCACTTTGTAACTGATTTCTTTTTCTATTGCATGGTGTTCTCTCTGAGAATAATTTGTTACGATAGTCACCGAGAAGCGAAAAAGATAATAAGACTTAAAATGAAAGAGATGCTTATTGCATGAGTTGAGACAGAACTATCGTATCAAGTCAACTAGTAGTTGACGCGGACAATTTAAGGGTTAAACAGTAAGGGTAACGTCGAACTACTGTAAAACTAGTTTATGTGTCTTGTGATACTGTTTTTCTAAAGCAGCAATATAAGGGAAGTAGCAGTCTATTAACGTCACCCTCCCACTGCTCCTTATTCTTAGGAGATAGGTTTTTCAGAGCTGGATGGCTTTCCCAACTTCAGGCAAAAATTTAACAGAAAACTCATTGGGAATTCGAACCCAAGACCTCATATCGATAACCAAATAAGCTGACCACTAGACCAAAGACCAACGAAGCAGAAATATATATTTCTATAAATATTAAAACAATCTTAAACTCTGAAAGAATGTTTGAATTTACACTGTGTTTCAAGTGAAACATTTTCATTTAAAATACGCACCCTTATCCTAAGGGATGAGTACTTGAAGAATATTTAACATGGACAATGTTGCTAGAGTGTGTTAAAGTAGGAGCAATTAAAACCTTACCCTATTTAGGATAGCGGCTCTCAAACACAGAATCTAATTACTGGTAGTCCTTCGGAAACCTTCCATTTTGCAACTTGACCCGGCTTCGAGGGCTTTCAAACGCGGACCGTGTGCCCACAATTTGCACGTAACGTTCTTGAGGGCCTTCCAATTCGTTTAAGATACTTATATACAAATAATGTTAATCGATTTCTGTACCTTCTTAAGGTAAGTGATAATAGAAATTAAAAAGAGAAGTATTATTCCAGACACTTATTGATGTGAAAGCTGCTTATGGTAACGTTTCCTTTTGCTAGCAGCGGTCCAGGGTGTGATTTCCAGCTTAGGAAGGTGTATTTTCTTATTTCCCTGAGTCTGGACTGGTGCGAGGCTTTCGAGGTCGTGGCTAGCCACCCTAGGAGCAAAAGCAAAGAGATTTGAGTCCGGTAGAAGCTGTGCAGAAACCATAAGAAGTAAATTGTCTCTTACCATATTAACGCCCTTCCATCTTAAACTGTATCATCACTTTCCATCAGGTGTAAAACTTTAAACTGTCAGCAATGAAAAAATGTTAAATGTATTAGAAAAATTACGACAAAGATATAAAAAAGGAGAGGGTGAATATTATGAATGAAGCTTTGAAAGGGAAAGGAATGAAAGAGAATGTAAACAAAACGAAAGTTATGCTTTTTGATAGAGATGAATCTATGATGAATGGCAATATTTTGATAGATGGGGGAGGAGAATTTGTATACTTGGGATCTAAATTTACAAAAGATGGAACATGTGCAAGTGATATTGAAAGGAGCGTGAATGCAGTGAATATGGTGAATAGTGCTCTTCACGCCTTTATGTATAGCCAGATGGTGTCTCAAAGGGCCAGACTGGCTGTGCATGCAGGAGTGTTGGTGCCAACACTTATGTATGGTAGTGAAAGTTGGGTATGGCAGAAGAATCACAAAAGTAAAATAAATGCGGTAGAGATGAAAGCGTTGAGAAGTATGAGTGGATTGAAACTGAGTGTCAGAGTAAGAAATAGTGTGATAAGAAAACGTTGTGGTATAAAAGAAGATGTAATGACTAAAATTGAGAAAGGTGTGCTTAGATGGTTTGGACATGTAGAGAGAATCAATGAAAGGAGACTGACAAAAAGGATTTATGAGTCAATAGTGAATGCGAAAGTTGGAAGGGGAAGACCAATGCAAACGTTCCTGGACCAAATCCAGGACACTTTAAATAAGGGCCAGGTCAAGAGTACTTCGAACCGATGAACTTGTATGAAAGGTTAAATGAGAATGAAAGAAGCGAAGGAGATATTCAAGGATTGTAGAGTATGTTTAATAGAGAAATTATCTTACAATACATTGTTTTGTTATATCTCTAACGGCTTAGGAAACATTTACGATGAAAGCTAATCCTAGTTTAATAATTACTGACATAAATCAACCAATTTAAACAAAACCTTAACAAATTACATACACAAATGTTCATCAAGAACTATTCCATCTATTGGTGTAATTTTTATGAGAATAATTTGTTTTACAATTTAATAAACACCCAGTTAATAGTCTGGCGTAACTGTCAGAGGCAAATAAATATGTGATAAATTGTACCCATTCATCACTAAGAATACTTGCGAAGTAAAATCAAGTGAACAAAAAAGGATAAACAAGTTGAAAAGAAATCATATTGCCGATCCGTTTACGATAACTTATCTTGTTATAAGTTCTTGTTATTTACTTCGAGAGCATTTTCATTTGAATTTATACTTCACTTGTTTACCCCTACAACTTCGTACGTAGTTCCATGCAAATTTAGATCAGTTGGTGTTTATTTTTGTTATTAAAAGTACATTTTAAGATCATTGTGTGCTGATGTACTATGATTTATTGTCAATTAATTAGAGGTTCAAACGAGCTAACCATAAGACGTACAGGTCTAACATTTTATATGTAGAATTATTACTGTTAAGGCGTAATACAAATACCAAATTACATCAGCTTCATATATCATGGCGTGGTGCTTCATTTCGTGTTGCATATTCTCTTTCATGTGTTTATAACTTTGCAGTTTAAGCTCTATAGCCTAGGAGTTAAGGGTTAAAGGATTTCGCTTGTCAAGGCTGGCTTTACGTGATTTTCAGACAATACGCATAAACGAGTCTGGTTTTGAAGCACGTTGTATCTCCCTCGTTACACGTCGCATTCTCTTAATGTGTATCATTATACACACATACCTCTGTTCATAAACGGTCTGTTAAACTTAGCTTTTTTCAGCTACAATGAATGTAGTAAAGTAAAATCTTTATTATCATTATAAATGCAAAAGTAACTCGTGTCTGTTACAATTCAACATCCACATCAAAACCATCGAACCGATTCTGTTGTAATTTGGTATAAAGATAGAATAGACCTCGAGATAGGACATAAATTTCATTTGGTTGCAAAAAAAAGCTTGAAAATTTGCGTTCCTGGTGGATGATTTCTAGAAACCATAAGAGATAAATTAACTCTAACCAAATAAGCGCGTATCTTAGACTGTATTGTCAATTTCCTTAAAGTTAGATTACATTCAGACGCTAACCTGACAACAATAAGTACTAGGAGATAGTATTCCCATCCATATACTTTTTCTATATCAAATTTACTACTGAAAAAAAAAGATTGCAAACTCAAAGCTTATCAACTGAAAGTCGAGAGACTTGTCTCTGGGATTAAGCCCACTCATCTCCATCCCTTCGTGATAAGAGTAATTATGACTTTTTGCGTAAAAACGCTTCCAGCCCTCAAAAGGGCTCTTATTTAGAGAGCTATTCGAAGGCTCTGTAGGGTTGAGCCTAAGTGTAAAGGCTTTAAGAGAAAAGCATTAAAATGTAAAGGTAAAAATTAATCCCTTTTCATTTGCCATTTTTAAAACATTTTCTCTTATCTAAAGTGCTTTTCGTTTTAACTTGCAAATATCCTTAAACTAAATCTGGCTGCTGGGAAAGTTTTTTAACTAGAAAATCGTTAGGTATGAATTCTGCTGTCACTTTTAAGTTTCATAAGCATAAAACATATGCTACCGTTCTTTAAGCCCTACCTTTCAGTTTATGTAGAAGAAGTTGAACGGGTCAGCTTGCAACATGTAAAAAATAGTTCTATGACTTCACTACCACAATGGTGGCAGGGCTTGCTTCGCTAGAAGAGTTCCTGGGTTTAATTTCTAGCAGGTTAAACTTGGGAAATTAAAGAGCCCAGTTACCACCGTATAAAACAACACCATTGAAGACCAGTAAAATGCAGTGCAGAAATCATAACAAGTAAATTACTTCTGACCAGGTAAGCGCATTTCTATCTTAGACGGTGTCATCAATGTGTGAAGAGAGGATGAAAGAGAATACATTTTATTGTATAAGTAAAGAAAACCGACACCGACTCCAAATACAAGAATACGAAGAGTTCTGAAAAAGAATACACAAATATTTTTTACTTTTTAGAGCATTAGTTTAGTTTAGTTAGTTTGCCATCCGGCTATCACCAGTCTTTTATATAGTAATCACAACAACAACATACAAAAAGCACAACACTAATACGCAAAAATCCCCCCCGATACCACCGCTTTACACATAATACACCATATAAATATTACAATGCAGCAACAAACGTAAGCTCATTGCTATTTGATTATAGATAGTTATATATTCTGCCAAAATTCGCACCCTTACTGTAAGCCGTTGAGGAGTTCCATTGATCATCATATTTAACTTCGACAATCACTTTACCATACCGAAGTAACGCTAGGTGACCTTAATATCCAGAAATCTTATAAAAGATTATGCCGAGTATAGTTAATTTGCTCCTAAGATTTGAAGAGTTCCGTTACTTTGTCAGGGATCCCATGATCAGATCCTTACCAAACTATCATCAAAAACCCTTGAAGTTTATCCATTCCAATAAAAAAGTAACATCGAAATCGGTTGGAGTAATCTTGAGTTATTCGTCCATTTGTCGAGCAGATCCTTAATGCAAATTTAAGACTTATTCGGTTTTCTCATGGATGCCATCATCAGAACTGGATTTAAAAAAATATGACCTTTCATTAATTGGTCATCAAGATTGGTTCATCCAGTCGAAAGTTATGAGGTAACAAACATTTAAAAAAATACAGACGAATTGATAAACTTCTCCTTTTTTTGAAGTCGGTTAAAAAGCCGGCCTTATCGCTGAGTACCGATTTCTGCTAGACAATCTAAGGGTTAGGGAGACTTTGCTTCGAAATAGGGCTTAGTTTTTAAAATGTATTATACTTACAGTAATACAAATACATACAAATATAACAGGTAACATGAAATCAACTATGACATCATGATAACTTATGGTAAACAGTGTCATTTTTATCGATGCGAATATATACTTTTATGACATATAAATATGCATTATTTCAAATTTTTTGGAAGATCATTGCCACATTTTAAAAGAAGTTAATTTACAGGAGACCCGTTTGAAAATTCGAACTGGTGTCACTTTTGTCGATTTTAATGTAAGTTTTTAACACAATATATGTAAACAGACACATACGAGCCCAAAATAATTAATAAATACTTACAACCGGATATATCGTCGTCGCTTCAACCGATGGACGTCCACTGCTGAACATAGGTCTGTCTCACGAAATGATGCCTACAAGGCCCGATCTTGCGCCGCCTGGCTCCAGCGGATACCGGCAACCTTCCTTATATAGTCGGTCCACCTTGTGGGGGTTCTTCCTACACTGCGTCGTCCGGTGCGGGGTCGCCATTCCAGCACGTCGAACGTCGAACGTCCATCGATTCGTCGGACTGTGCCCTGCCAATTGCCACATCAGATTCGCGATTCGTAGGGCTATGTCGGTGACTTTGGTTCTGCTACGGATTTCCTCATTACTGATTTGATCGTGTAACTAAAAAACTCCGAGCATAACCCTACCAATGTATGTGTACCTGTACTATGTATTGTTTCATAAATAAATAAATAAATATTGATCTCCACCAGACAACCTTTAGTTACAAGTCTGAGGGACTTAGTATCTCTAATTGCCTAAAGTATTTCGTTTCATAAATCAGTTCCTTGTTCTGTGAATGATTGGTTAAAGAACATTGTTTTGAGGTGAATAATAATACTTATGGGACCATAACTCTATTCGCCCAAGGGTCGAAGTTATATTGCCGAATGTGACGGCTCAGCTTCATACAGAGTTTTTGTATTTATGTTTGTAACGTTTTCACACAAAAACTACTGCACCGATTTTGAATTTTTTTTCATTAATAGAAAGCTGTATTTTCACTGAGTGACATAAGCTATAGCTATAATCTCAAAAAAAATAGGGATCCCTAAAAGAAATGCATTAATGTAAGAAATTGGTGACGAAAAATCTGTCATAGCCTGCGTTGGGGAAACTATTGACGATAAAACAAAATAATGTTCTACAATATTATAGAACATATTAATATCTATAAATAGTTCTATGACACCATATGTCCAACTATTGTAGTTATGCCACTATAACGATAGTTTTACATTTTAAACCTTAATAAAAGTGCTGACAATATTTAAACAATATTATTCATACCGCTATATTAATCATTAACTTATGTTTATTACAGAGCTATTAGCCGGGATATTTTATCGGGTAAGCAAACAAAATCTCGTATATTCATCATATTCAATTGGCTTCATTCATATAGTACGATCCACTCAGCATTATTTAGCAAATTGAAATCGCTTCCGAACCGAAAATGTGATACCGCGTACATTTTACAATTCGTACAAACATAGGATCTATTCATCATTGCTTAAGGTACGGCAAATGGAAAGCGTTTTATTTTAAACTAGCTTCTATCCGCGACTTCATTTGCGTCAACTTTAGAATATCCAGATAAAAATAACCAGTATCACGCCATTTATGTTAAATGAATAACAATTTCTGCTATTTAACGAAATAATATATAATTTAGGTGTTATTCCAAATCATAAATTACTTGTCTACCAAAGGCAAATCAAATCAATATACTACTTAAGAACATAAGAACTTTCAAATTTATGATATAAATGGGATTAGTCTCATATTATACCAGTGAAATTTATCTTTTCTGTGTAAATTTCTAGCTAGGTTGGTTCAATTTCGGACAGCGTTCGGAAAACTGACTAAGATCTTTTCCTCCAGTATCCGTCAGTGTCAGAAGACCAAAGTCTTCGAATAGTGCGTGTTTCCAGTGATCCCCTACGGATCGGAAACGTGGTCGCTGCGATGGAGAGGGCTATGCTTGGAGTTTCTCTACGCGATAAAATCAGAAATAAGGAGATCCGTAGAAGAATCAATGTCACCGACATAGCCCTAAGAATCACAAAGCTGAAGTGCCAATGGACAGGGCCCATAGTACGACAAATCGATGGACGTTGGGGTTCAAAGGTACTGGAATGGCGACCCCGCATCGGAAGGCGCAGTGTAGACAGACCCCTCGCCGGTAGCCGCTGGAGCCAGGCGGCACAAGATTAGGCACAGTGGGCATCATTAGGTGAGACCAATGTCCAGCAGTGGACGTACATCGGTTGAAGTAAGCGAGAGAGAGAGAATAATTTAACAATAAAAACGTCATTTTTTACATGTTTAATTGAAGGTTCGATTAAGATGTTGCCAACTATTGCAGTGGGATAAAAAAATACGCCGTTCCCTCAGGAATTATATATATTTAATCTATTTTGCGTGTGTTTATATATATAGTTTCAAAAACGTTCAAAGTTAGAAACATTGTTTTATAGTTTATATAGAAACATGTAAGATATTTTTGAACAAAATTATAAATGTAAATTATAAAGGTAAAGGTCAGTAGTAGTAGAGAGAGAGAAATGGGTTTTAGAGCAAAGATCCACTACACTGCTCTATTGCGGATTGACAGGCATAGTATACAAGTGTATGCGCGAACACAAAGACACTCTCTATTACTTCACTCACATTCTTAGTATTTGCCCGAAATTATATAGTTGGCGCTTTAATTCCAGTCCCGTGCCTGAGAGAGTACGTTAAGCCGTCGATCCTGCGCCTGATCTCTCTCCGCGAGTGTCGGATTGCCGTTACATCAGACTATGAGAAGGAACAGAGAGTGCGAGTGTATTAGCACTATGCCTGCCGAACCGCAATGGAGTCCAGTGTTTTTATGCTCTAAGAACCCACTCTCTTATGAGGAGGCCTGTTCCCAGGAGTGGAAAATTAATGGTCTGCTACTTTTACACTATAGTTGGGTGACAACACTGGTAGCTCTGAATCGTTAGGACTTATTGAGTAATATACTGGCAATACTTGAAAATACCAACAAAACATTGTGCATTATTACGAAATGTTATGCAATACGAGCGGAACAATTGATCTAATATATTTTTTTACCATCAAAGTTCAGGTTTCAGAAAAACAGCTATATAAGGCACGTAGATACTTATCTCACTTCTTAATTTTTATGAAAACACCAACTCATTATTAACTAAAAACTTTTATTCTCTGCACTATTTAATTAGACACAACTCGCACTACTTCTCTTAAAACAACTACACCACGAAGCAGTTCCAAAGACTATATTCACAAAATTGGTCCGCTCGTTAAAGTTATCTCGTGTTGCATAACATTTTTTTTTGGTATTTTGAAGTGTGATTTCAGAGCTATCATTATATGCAATACTAGCTGCAACTGCGACCTTGTCTGCGTGGAAAGCTTTTTTGGTAACATTTTCATTCATATAGGCAAATTGTTTTACAAATAAGGATATAATAACATACACGCTCTGTACTTTGTGGGTGGAGTTTCTTAAATTTTACTTTTAATAGATTCCATTATTTAAAAAAAAAATCCATAAAAGATGTAGTTTGTAAATGTAAAGTTTGACTTTTTAAACGTGAAAATTTAATTTTTTTTCATTAACACCCTTTCCTGGTGGAATTTCGTAAAATCTGATCTTACCTGAACTCGGCAAAAGGAATATTCCTACCAAATTTCAAGTCTCTACGCCTTATGGTTCCAGAGATATCGTGATGTGTCAGTAGATACCTGGATATCTCTTATATATTTAAGGATATCATACCGCTGTTTGTTTGCACTACAAAGATTTACAGGGTTTGTTAATCCGCAACTCGTTTGTTTTGCTTTAAATGTAGTGCTTATTCGTAGCCGCTAGACCGTGTGTGATTAGAAAGGGTACGAGTTTCAGGTCTACACCATATACTATTTATACATATAAATATTCAATCTTCCTTTGTTCAAAATCCCAAATCTCCTAAAGTGGTCTATCCATCATTTTAAAATTGTAATAAAATTTACGTAGTATAATAAGAATTCATTTCCGCTGTGTGTACCCTTAAATATTTAAAAACCATTGTTAGCGATCATTATTATTGTATTAACCGACTTCAAAAAAAGGAGGAGGTTATCAATTCTTGTGTATTTTTTTTTATGTTTGTTACCTCATATCTCCCGACTGGGTGGACCGATCTCGATGATTTTTTTAAAAATAAAAGGTGGTGCTCGTCATAGGGTCTCATTTTTTTTTAATCCAGTTCTGATGATGGCATCCATGAGAAAACCGGATAAGTGTTATATTTGCATTAAGCATGTGCGCGACAAATGGACGAATAACTCAAGATCACGCCAACCGATTTCGATGATACTTTTTTTATTAGAAAGGATATATTTCAGGGGTTGTTTTGTGATAGTTTGGTAAGGTTCTGATGATGGAATCTATGACAAAGTGACGGAACTCTTCAATTCTCAGGAGCAAATAAACGATACTCGACAGAATCTTCTATAGGCTATTCAGATATTTGAGTTGCCTACCATAACTTTGATATGGACAAGTGCTAGCCGTATTTAAATATGAAGATCAATGGATCTCTTCAACGGCTTACAGAAAAGGTGCGGTTTATGGCAGAAAATATAAGTGTCTGTAATCAAATAGCAATGAGCTTACGTTTCTTGCTGGATTGACAGTTTTTAGACTGTATCAACGTTAGCATTGTGTTTTAAGACGTTGAAAGTGTGTAATATAATAATGAAGAATCTGAGAATAGTATTTTAAATTAGCGACTCTAAAACTATTCAACGAATTTTAATGTCATTTTAAGAAAAAGATACAATAATAAGGCAAAACATACAATAATAAGAAATATGTCAAAAGCCACTGACGCTTTAAATCATGCCCGGAAACTAAAATGGAAATGGGCAGGCCATGTGGCAAGATTGAAAGATGAGCGATGGACCAAGCGGGTGACTCAGTTGAAAGGCCCAATTGGAAAACGAAACATAGAAAGACCGTCTACGAGATGGGCTGATAACATAGTAAAAACAGCTGGCCAGGGATGGATAGAAACTGCACAAGATAGAGATCAATGGGCGCGTTGGAGGAGGCCTTCACCCATAGTGGGGTTCTTGCCAAATAAGAATAAATATTAGTTTTAAGTTTAGTAAATCATTTTTTAAATTGCTCTCATATAATTTGCAAGAAATTAAAAGGATTTTTATTTTATTTTTATTTATTATTTCAGAAAAAGAAAAAAAAGAGGATAGAAAAGAAATATATTACATGAGGCAGCATATCTACATAATAATCTACCAGAGGCACTAAAACAGAATGACAATAGAAGTATATTTAAGAAAGATCTTAAGAACTGTATTAGAAGTAAGATTCCATGAGGCATCAATTAAGTTATTTTAATTTTATTTTGTTTCGTGTACTTTACATTGTTTCCTTAAGTTATTTAATAGTTTATTTACATTTTATTTTGTTGTTTTTGTTGTACTATGGATAGATTAAGTAAACAAATGTACATGCGTCCAATGTATTTCAAATATTGTATCTAATTTTAAGCGAATATTTATTTTAAATATGTCATGACAATACATTCTTTAACCACAAATTAGACTGATTCAAGAGGGAGGTTTATATTTATGATCCATTATAGAATATGAACTGTAACTGTATAATACTGCGCAGAAAAAAATAATAGATATTAAAAGAGTATTACTTCTAGCGGAAAGAAATTTAATTTTCTCATCTTAAACATAAGTTCTTGCTGTTATGAAAACTTGCTTCATAAATACTTTATTTGCTTTGCTTTTAACTGGGGTGCATTCGCGAATTGTCTTCACTTGCAGCGTTTGCTCAAATACACTAAAACTTTTGTTTAGCTTCTTAACAACTTCGTTTGTTGAAATGCTTTTGATACACTTTAATGTCTTACTTGCACAAAATAATACTATTACATTGACATTGTTTAAGGGAGAATAGTTTTTAAGGAAATAAAGTATCATAGAAAAGGGAGTTAAAATAACAGCCCATTAAAGTTCCACTGCTAGACACAGGCTTCCTCTCACATATGAGAGAGGGTTTTTAGAGGATAGACCCACCACGTACACGCAGGCATAGTACAAAAATGCACTGTCTATTCTTTCATTTTCATAGTCCAATGTGACGGGAATCCGACGCCATCGGACAGAGTTCAGGCGCAGGACTGACGGCTTAACGTGCTCTCCGAGACACGGAATTAAAGCACACTGTCAATAACACAACTTCGGGCAAATATTGAGAAAATCTTAATAGAAAACTCAATATATAATTTGAATTAATGCGACCTGAGACTCGAACCCAGGATCTCATGTCTCTAGTCAAACATGCTAATCACTAGACCAAACTAATTTCATAACTGGGCACAGACCTTCTCACTTACACAATAGGAAGTTTTCAATCCACAAACCCACCATGATGCTCCACTGCTTCTTTTAGACAAATAGTATACTCTTCATTGTACACCACAATCATGTGAAAGGATTGTACAATTTGGCGACCTTATCGTTTAATATAAAAGTTTTATTTCACTTAGTTTTCAATTACTCCCTTTCTGATCATTAGATTCATAATCTAATGATTATACAGATTTTACTTTACAACGAATATATATCTAACTAATACATTGATAAATCATTTAGAGTGTCTGAAATCAGCACAATTAAAAATAACTCAAACTCTACAGGTAATGAAGGATTTTTTAATTTTTTTTTTAATAAGAACAGTATCCTTGTGGTATTAGCTAACTCACTAGTCGCATGACCAGTTATAAGGGCCGCTACAATTTTCTTTACATTGACATTTTTAAATTCGTTATATCTTTTGAATAGAATGTCCGATTTTAATATTTTAAAAAGTATTTCACAGATATTGAGACAGTCTTTAATAAGAATACTTATATATTAAGGATTAATACAGAGGTATGAATAATATGGTGTGATTAATGTCAGCACTTTTAGTCATTAATGTGTAAAAAAGTAATTATAGTGGCATAACTACAGTAGTTAGACAAATGGTATTGCAGACTTTTTTGTAGATATTAATACGTTCTATAATATTGTACAACATTTTTTTGATCTATCATCAACAGATTCCCTAGCGCACGCGATTGAAAATTTTTTGTGACCAATTATTTCACACTTTGTATTACATTAATGCATCTTTGTTAGGGATTCCTATTTTTTATTAGAAAGTAATATAGTTTATACTAACATACATACATACAAAAACACAAATGTTTCCTCTTTATAATATTAGCTTAGATAGAAGATATTCGCCGTAACTACTATTATGTGTTCTTGCAGTTAAAAGACCAGTTTCAACTTTTATTCGTTTGTTTCGTTGAAAATTCAAAACAGGATTAATTTTAAAAGTTCCGTAGTTAATATAGTTACGAAGCCGCAAACATAAGGATATCTTTGAACCCGGAGTGGGGAACAAAAACTGTCGGTAAACAGACTTGAAAAAAGACAAACCAAGTTGGGTAGCAAAAGTTTTTTAATATTCCCTCCGCCCCATGTAACGCTGCCCTCGGAAATTCTATTCACAAAAATAGGACGTTTATAAGATGAAATCAGTTTTTATGAATTTGAATCTTTTTCTGGAAACCTAATAATATAAAGTTGGAAGTGTAACGGGCAGAACGATGACGCGATTTTATTATTTTTTATTACCTGTGTGTTTTCTTATTGCTGACAGGTAAGAGTCAATTTACCTCTAGTATCGTACCGGAACACAAATCTCTTTATTTGGTGTTACGTTTTTTAACTAGCCATGGCCAAAGCCAATACAAAATAGAAAATACAGTGTCCTAAATTCACTCTATAGGGAATGTTAGCGCCATCTGTATGCTTTCCGAGATACTAACTCGCTAACTATCGGGAAGCGGCGCATCTCCATGCATTAAAGGGCGCCTTCTAAAATATTGTTAGTATGTGACGCTTTCTGTCAACGAGGCGTTGCAACGGGGTGAAAAATGGGCTCCGCCTCGTGGCTTTTTGGTGAAAAGGTGTAGTTTCTACGCGGTTTATTTTTATTGGTTTTGTAATTGCGATCGGTGAAGTCGGCGCGATAAGTACCATTAGTGGCCCTTCTTCCTCGAGTTACACGAAGCGCGGCAGGTTCACGTGGCCACAGCCCTTTCAGGCCCACGTGGGCTTTAGTTCTTGAACGTTGGTGGTCCACAGGACCGCCTTGGAGTGGAGACGGAAGAACGGCATCGCCGATAGCGGCTCTCCACGTCGCATTGCAGGTTACGTGGTACATACATGTACCCACACGCCCAGACTCATGCCAGGGTCGTCGCCCCCCAAGGAGACCGGCGAACGGGACCACGTCTGTTCAACTCCCTAGATGGAATTCTGCCCTATAAATTCACCTCTCATCGTCGAAAGTGGTCGAGGCTTCCCTTACCATCTATGGACTCTGGTGATTAGTGGTAGCCTCCTTCGACCGGTCACGGACGGCTCGAATAGGGAATCTAATCCGGGACCTATGCTAGGCCGTTAAAATGATGAAATACTTTTGGGTAACATTACTAATAATTTAGGCTAGTTATTTTACAAATAAAACACATTTATAAATACTTTAACGAGCTAATTGTAGTGATTCACTGCAAAGAGCCTATTTTCCTTTTTCCTTCCTTTCTCAAGGTCTATACTATGAGTTTACCAAATTACATTTAAATCGTTTCAATAGTTTTAGTGTGCAAGGCCAACAGACTGACAGAGTTACTTTCGCATTTATAATATTAATAAGGAATACTAGCTGAACCGCGTAACTCCGTTTGCATATATTTAAATGTGTACTTAAAAATACCGCGGCATCTATTTGATGATAATATATGTATTTAATTGAAGATGGAACAATACTGTATTTTATATTATGTTTGATGATGTCCTGTTTGAAGACTTAGCCTGTTGAAATCATCAGAGGCGTTACAATGATTTGCGGAGCTTTTATAACAATTTAATTGAGACTATTCTGCACTTTTTGGAAGATTAGTGTCACTATTCATTAAAGCTAATACACAGAAGAATCGTTTGAAAATTAAAATTGTTGAAATGACAATGACATCATGGTGATATTTGGTGCCACAGTGTCACTTTTGTCGATGTGAATAAGAGTTTTATCTCAAGAAAATATAGACTATTCAGCAATCTTGAGGTGCCACAGTGTCTTTTTTAGTCGATGCTATGAGCTTTTATAACAATTAAATGTAGAATATTCTACATCCTTTACACGTATAGTGACACAGTTCAAAAAAGATAATTTAACAGAAGAGCCGTTGGAAAATGCGGTGGTGTGGTAATACAGTGTAATTTTTGTCGATGTGAACATGTGCTTTTATGAAAATTTAATTTAGACTATTCTGCATTTTTTGGAAGATCAGTGCCAATTTTCATAAAAGCTAATGTTCAGAAGAATCGTTTGAAAATTTAAATTGTTAAAATGACAATGACATCATGGTTATATTTGGTGCCACAGTGTCACTTTTGTCGATTTGAATATGAGTTTTTAGCACAACAATATATAATATTTTGTGTAATTATTTTTATATCGTTCTAAAGAATTAGGATTGTATGAATATGTAACAACGTCGGCATTGTAAATACGAACGCGATGATATAAGTGTTTGTTTACGTGCCGTTTGAACGCACCCTAAAAAGGGGGGATTAACCGAACGTAATTTCGCATGAAGGAGTGACGAAGTTTTTGTGCAAGTTGGCGTTGTAAGGCGATTAGATGAGATGCGTTTTAATGAGGTGTGAAACGTTTGGCGGCGGAATTTAGATGGGATGTAAATGAGTCGACATTGTCGAGATGATTTCTTAAACCCTATGCATATTTTAAGACAAAATGATCTTAAATTCGCCATTGCAAGAGGTATTCCCTTCGTCGCTATTATCCTGATTTGTATAAGAAATATATATACAACTTTATGTAGGTTTTGAAGCAGCCAAAGGTTTAGGGAAACTAGAAATTTAATCTAATATTATGTAATAAAGAGTGGCACTCCATAAAGGCCTAAATACAACGTAATTTAGGAAAAAACAAGATTATATTAAATAAAATATGGTTCTCTACTAATCTATGAGATATCCAGGTATCTATTGACACATCACGATATCTCTGGAAGCATAAGGCGTATGTCGTCGTCGTCGCTTCAACCGATGGACGTCCACTGCTAGACATAGGTCTCACGAAATGATGCCCACAAGACCCGATCTTGTGCCGCCTGGCTCCAGCGGCTACCGGCGATCCTCCTTATATCGTCGGTCCACCTTGTGGGGGGTCTTCCTACACTGCGTCGTCCGGTGCGGGGTCGCCATTCCAGCACCTTCCGGCCCCAACGTCCATCGGTTCGTCGGACTATGTGCCCCGCCCATTGCCACTTCAGGTTCGCGATTCGTAGGGCTATGTCGGTGACTTTGGTTCTGCTACGGATCTCCTCATTTCTGATTTGATCGCGTAGAGAAACTCCGAGCATAGCCCCCTCCATAAGGAGTCCCAGAGGATGCTTAGTCAGATAATCTTTCCGGTTACTAACTAAGCATGCGGGTAAGCGACCCCGGGTGCCTCGAGCGATTACTACCGCTCTTCAATCCCCTATCCGCGGCAGTAATGTCCTATACCTTACCCCAATGCTTCCCAAAACTTTCCCTGTCTCATATTCCAAGCTCTCCTATCTAACTCCCATACCGATAAATGGCGGTATATTCATTCTCCGCTGACCTAAATGTCACAGACCGATAACGGGCAGCAGCGTTATCGGTGCGAGAGGGTCAGCACTGCGATCACCAACCCGCCTGCCAAGCGTGATGATTACTGGCAAAACCACATATGAAGGCGTATGTATACACTTGAAATTTAGTAGTAACATTCCTTTTGCCGAGTAGAGGTCAGCTAAGAACGGATTTTACGGAATTCCACCCGCAAGGGGGGTTACGGGGGTATTAACTATAGACTCATCACGATATCTCTGGAACCATACGGCGTGGAGACTTGAAATTTGCTAGTAATATTTCTTTTGCCGAGTAGTGGTCATCTAAGAACGGATTTTATGATCTCCATCCGCAAAGGGAGTTGAGGGGGTGTTAACCATTGACTCATCATGATATTTCTGAAACCATAAGACCCAGCGACTTGAATTTTCGTCGGAATATTCCTTTTACCGAGTAGAGATAAGCTAAGAACGGATTTCACAAATTTCCAGTCGCAAGGGGGTTTGTGAAGGTTTTAATTATTGACTCATCACGATATCTCTGAAAAGATAAGGCCTAGAGACTTGAAGTTTGTTAGGAATATTCCTTTTGCCGAGTGGAGGTCAGCTAAGAACGGATTTTACAAAATTCCACGCGCAAGGGAGGTGCGGGTGGGTACACAGCAAATAGCTCATTGAAATGTTTATACATATGTTTCTTATTTGTAAAACAATTTGCCTAACTTAATGAAAATGATACCCAAAAATCATTCAACCATTCAATCATTCAATCATATGAAACCTTTTTCGATTCTTGTTTTCTGGAATAATGTGTCTGAGAATTTTTGAACCTTTATAACTTGCGAAAGAAATAATTTACAGATTGTCGCTTGACTTGATGGTAAGTGATGATCTAATGTTAGATACAATTACAGTAATTTGAAAAGCAAATTAACTGTTATGGGTTTTCGAGGGCCTCGCTGACGCAGTGGTAGAAGTATTCCCTTGCTAGCAGTGGTACCGGGTTCGATGGCTGGTGAGAGGCGTCGGCAATGGATAGTAACCAACCTACAAGCAAAGACGAACCGCAAAGCAAAGAGATTTGTGTTCCGGTACGATGTTGTATAGAAACCAGGAGATGTGAGTTGCCTTTTTACAGATTAGCACACTTCCTTCTTAGACTGTATCATCAGTTACCATCAGGTGATTATACAGTCAAGCGCTAATCGTTCAGCAATAAAAATAAGAAAGCATCGTACTATTCTTTTGACGGTACGTTTTTGTATTGGTGGTTAACACCAGCTATGGAAGGCTTATAAGAAAATACAGTTACCTTAATTTTCCGTGACGGAATTCAAGCCCTGGACTAGTACTATCTAATATGCACACATGCACTCGGGATAGAATATTAATTTCCAATTCACAAACAGAATATTAATTATACGAACTATTTTGTAACAGTTCTGATGTCGTTAAATACATAAGCACTGACAGGAAATTGATCTGTAACAAGACCACCAAAGCGTACATCAGATATTGGCAATTAATTAATTTATCACACAAATTAACCCACTTGTTCAATAAACCATTACTTATAATTTTGATCGTGACGTATTTAAACGAATATACGACAAGATATCTTCTATATATATAAAAGCAACTCTTATTTCTTTCTTATCGATAAACTTGAAAACTACTGGACTAATCAGCATGAGACCATGACCATTCGACGCGGAATTAATTGTAGAAGATTTTAGGCTATTCAGTTTTTGGATTCCATCAACCCTTTACCATTTTTTTTTCAAATTTATGAGGACAGTCATTTGTTTCTGGTAGGAAAACTCGAGCCCACAAAAACCGGCAAAATGTCTAACGTCACTTCAATCAATCACGTCACCCACACACTCCCACGCCTCCACCCACGCACTCCCACGGATCCATCCACGCACTCCCACGCATCCACCCACAGACTCCCAAGCATCCACCCACGTACTCCTATGCATTTACCCACGCGTCCACAAGATTGTGACATGAATTATTAGACCGTTGCCTATAGTAACGGATATGTTAATTCTTTTCTAGGTTATGTAAACATGGCATTCATTTATGCTACTATCTTTTGTTTAAAAATTATTCATCATACATAGGTTATGTAAAGATGTCATTTATTTACGCTATCTTTTGTTTCAAAACAAAAAAGATTCTGTGTGTCATTTAATCGATTGTGTTTTGTTTAGTATTTGTAAAACTGAAAGCTGCCACATTCCAAATCTTTTTGGTCTGCTAGTTACATATATAACACTAGTTAATCCAGCTAACGTTGTATTATAATTATTCGATAAATCTTTTGTACGATTTTCATTACCTAAAAAGTATTTTACAGGTATTAAAACGATCTTTAATAAAATATAATTTAATCGAATGAGGATTAATAAGCAGGTATTAATAATATGGCTTATTATCGGAACTTTTAAAATGTACCAAAGTAGTTATAGTAGCGTAACTACAGTAGATGGACATATGGTATTGCAAACTTTTTTATAGATATATACGTTCTATAATACTGTAGAACATTTTTTTGTTCTATCATCAATAGTTTCTGCAGTGGACGCGATGACAGATTTTTCGTGACAAATTTTTTCACACCTTGGGTTACATTAATGCATTTTTATTAGGTATCCCTATTTTTTTGAGAAATTAACATACCTTATAACGCTCAGTGAAAATGCAGCTTTGTAATGGTTAAAAAAAAATTTAAATCGGTCCAGTAGTTTTTGTGTGAAAACATTACAAACATACATACATAAATACAAATGTTTCCTCTATATAATATTAGTTAAGAGGAAATTGGAATAGTAAATTTATAAACTTAACAGGTATGGTTATATCTTCCTTCAAAGGGTAAAATATTTGAAAAATATTCATATTTTAATATCACTATAAAAACTTATACAAAAGCCCAAGCTAAAGCTTTTGGGATCTCTTCATATTTACAAACAGCCAACAACTATTATACCAACCGAAATTATTCATGGAATTTCCTTCGTTTAAACTAAAAGTATTTTCAATTCTTTGACTTCAAAGAGATCTCTGCCAAATGGCACGAGGGAAATTGTAGGGTTATGAAAGGTATTTAGGGAAAAATTCATAATTATAAACAGTACTTCTTTACTAAGCGAAAAAAGCTCCTGTTTCTAAAGTGATAAGTATCAAAAAAGTTTCTATTGCTAAAAGTAGTTATATTTTTGAAATATAGCCTTTATGTTTTTACAAGTTATGATATATCACAGAATTATGGGGAATAGTATATTATGCAGAGCAGAGAGAGAGAGAAAATATCACATTGCTGACCGCGTGATAATTGTCCTACTTTCGTCCCGTGGTGTGAATACAATTTTTCATCAGACCGGTTCGATCATAATGTAAATAATATGAAATAAAGTTAAATATTAAATTAAAAGCATGCACATTAAATTACGCATTTATTTAATCGGGAGGTAATGTGACACTTTCACCACTCAAAATATGGCCGACACTACGAACTTTCAGAACTTAATGAAATTCAAAATTATGGTCATTCTTTACGAGATGTAATAAAAGTAATTTCACTTCTATTTCTAATGCATCAAGATTCACTAAATGTTTATTTTGCTAGATTTATGTTTATGTTTTTTAATATGACCTTTACGGTATTTAAATTTAAGAATTATAATATATCATAGTTTGATAGGGAAAAGTTCATAATTATAGTCATTCTTTACTAGATGTATCAAAGTAATTTCGCTTCTATTTCTAATGCATCGAGAATCACAAAACGTTTATTTTGCTAGGTGTTGTTTTTGAAATATGACCTTCACGTTTTTAATTTTTAGAGTTATATCACAGTTTGGTAGGGAATAGTTCATAACTATAGTCATTCTTTATTAGATGTATCATAGTCATTACATTTGTATTTCTAATGCATCAAGAATCACAAAACGTTTATTATGTTAGGTCTTGTGTTTGTTTTTTAATATGACCTTAACGTATTTCAATTTGAGAGTTATAATATATCATAGTTTGATAGGGAAAAGTTCATAATTATAGTCATTCTTTTCTAGATGTATCAAAGTAATTTCGCTTCTATTTCTAATGCATCGAGAATCACAAAACGTTTATTTTGCTAGGTGTTGTTTTTGAAATATGACCTTCACGTTTTTAATTTTTAGAGTTATATCACAGTTTGGTAGGGAATAGTTCATAACTATAGTCATTCTTTATTAGATGTATCATAGTCATTACATTTGTATTTCTAATGCATCAAGAATCACAAAACGTTTATTATGTTAGGTCTTGTGTTTGTTTTTTAATATGACCTTAACGTATTTCAATTTGAGAGTTATAATATATCATAGTTTGATAGGGAAAAGTTCATAATTATAGTCATTCTTTTCTAGATGTATCAAAGTAATTTCGCTTCTATTTCTAATGCATCGAGAATCACAAAACGTTTATTTTGCTAGGTGTTGTTTTTGAAATATGACCTTCACGTTTTTAATTTTTAGAGTTATATCACAGTTTGGTAGGGAATAGTTCATAACTATAGTCATTCTTTATTAGATGTATCATAGTCATTACATTTGTATTTCTAATGCATCAAGAATCACAAAACGTTTATTATGTTAGGTCTTGTGTTTGTTTTTTAATATGACCTTAACGTATTTCAATTTGAGAGTTATAATATATCATAGTTTGATAGGGAAAAGTTCATAATTATAGTCATTCTTTACTGCAAGTATCATCGTAATTTCGCTTCTACTTCTAACACATTAAGAATCATGAAATTAAGAATCACAAAACTTTTATTTTGCTAGTGTTATGGTTTTGTTTTTGAAAAATAACCTTTATGATTTGAATTATAAGAGTTATAAGGTGTCACAGAGACACATGGTTTTCAGACAATACGCGTAAACGAGTCTGGTACATGTCGTATCTCATTTGTAACCTGTTGTATTGTTTGAATGTATCCAGCGTGTTTGTTCTGCCAAGCGTTAACATTGGGTACCCCTAAAATGCGAGTTTTTAGTACAAGTGTCTAATGATTTGCATAATATATGCCCATTGTTCGTCGTATTTACAGGTTTTTATATTTTATCATTGAATTTGTCATATTGTTTCCAATGTACGACAGTCATATTAAAGTTGCGAGGACTCCTTTACACCTTATTAGGTATTTTTATAAACATCAGTACTATGCGTCACTCAGAGTACTATTTGGCTCAAAATTACTGTGAATAACACTATATTTCATTTTTATCTCACTTCATGTTCATATATTCTTTATTATTCTAATCTATTATTAGTCTTTTTATTTATTGCAAATTATACTTAAGAATATATTTATTTCTGCGACTGTGCACTGCTTATTTAAGAAATTTATGGGGCAGACCCCATAAATTTATTAAATAAGCATCCACTTTTAGAAAGGTTGTCTGGAAGAGCTTGCTCGCAGCAATAAGACCGCCTTTGCACGCTTCTAGCTGTAGTTTTTTTATTGTTAGTGTTGTGTTTCTTGTATGTGTTTGTGTGCAATAAAGTGTTTCTGTCTATATTGGCCCATTTAATTTATTTAAGTGTTGATTAATTCCTCAGCTTGTATATCTTATAGAGTTTTCTTTAGCCAGGATGAACCATCATTGTCTAGGCGTAGATTCTCATTCCGAGAAGTCACAATATCGAATTCTGGAAGCACAAGTTTAGACACCACTATGTTTCCCTTTGATTATTCATTTTCAATCCATAATTCTACCTTTCGGTGAATGAAAACATCGTTAGGAAAATATCCTGAAAGTACTTCTGGAGCAGCTTGATCTGTCTACGCTCTAAAAATCCTCTCTCCTAGAAGTGAGGAGACCAGTGTCCATTAGTGGGACGTTGAAAAGCTGCAATTTCCCCGTTTTAAGCTTTTTTATAGCAAGCAAGTTCCAATTCATATGATAAAGTCAGCCCATCAGTCCTAAAGGTAGGGTAGATAGGGTTCCAAACACGATACACCCTTCAATGTCATTACATCCAAGCAAATAGCTTCTAATTAACGTTTACATTTCGACTTCCAACATAACTGAACATTATGCTAATTTGCAGTATTAGCACAAGTGTTATCAAGACATTTCTATTCATCGCCTCTTGCTACATAGTCTAAGAGCTGCTTACAAATCAAACATAGCTATAAATTAACTTGCTTTCTTGCCATATTTACCATATCAGCTTCTTAATTATAATTTTCTAGTGGACGTCCATTAACTATAAGAGGATGGATTTGACAAATTTTCGAACAAGCCACCTTCCCCTGGATAAGATTTTATTTAATTTAATTATTTTAGATGTAAAAATTACAGAGACTTGTCGGGATCCCTTCTTTCCACGTTACGAAATTGGTATCAATCCTCTTAGCGTCTCACGTAATTAAAGGATCCTCATTATCTATATACAATATATGAGAAAAAGCAACACTCACTCATCAGGAAACGTCTAAAACATGAACCCAATTGATATAGTAACTTTATTCGCGATGTTGATACTCAGTAAGGACGGATTTCCCTCAACGTTCACGGGATTGAGAATTACTTTGGCAACTCCTTGGGAAAAAGCTTGTATATTATGCATACATTAAAGGAAACCTCGTAACTTTAGATTGTAAGTCGTTCTGTAATGTTATCATGAGTCATTCATTTAAATAGTATAGAGAAAAAACGATATTTGACGATTGTAAAGTGCTGTGATAGGCCTACTTGAATTAAGATATTTTGACTTGACTTGACATTTATTATAAAAAATTTCAAGCCTCTAATTTTAGTTATTTATTTATTCGGAAACCAAGGTTGTTTATGCTTATATTAAATTTTGTTTTATATACCCTACTTACAGGCCAATTTGGCATGCAATCCAACTACGCAACATTCACAAATAACTGGAATAATAATCAAACTAAACTTATTTAAATATTGCAAAACAAATAAAAACAAACAAAATAACATGTTAAAAAAAGAACCATAACTATTAAATAAAATAGAACCTTTACGTTTAAACGATGTAGAGATGTCCCGAAATATATCTGTATTTTATTTCATAAAATATCATTGTACTTTACAATAGTTCTATTTAGAGTAACACATATTCATATATTGATTTTAGATTCAAGGCCTAAATATTTGCTTGTTCTTTGTTTGGGGTGTTGCATTGTATTTTGGAATGGAAGACTTACTCTATTTAGTAGATTTGGGCTGTCAATATTTATTTAAAGTAACTTTAAGTAACTCCTCTTTTATGTCAAACCTTTTGACAATTGAGTTTGTTATATAGTCACTGGCTCTTAGCCTATAATGTTTCCCCTGTTGCAAGCGATACAATTTGCATTTGACGTGTTTGCTACGTCGGTTAGTAGAATAGGTACGTGTATTAAGATCAAGAGATATTAACAAATTATCGAGATTCCTGAATATTGGTAGGCTATATTATGGACAAACACGATATACTTTGTATTTTAAAGAGTTTTATTAAAGAAAACTTTTTTTATTTATGTCCCTTAAAGACTATGAAACCATCCAACTGATTAACCTTAAATTGGCACATTAATGCGAAGAATACAAACATAGCATCACGCCTCATTACCATTGGGAATTGCATATCTCCTTCGCTTCTTTCATTCTCATTAAACCTTTCATACAAGTTCGTCTGTTTAGAGTACCTGGTCATTATTTAAAAAGTTCTAGATTTGGTCCAGGAACGTTCGCCTTGGTCTTCCCCTTCCAACATTCCCATTCACTCTTAACTTACAAATCCTTTTGGTCAGTCTCCTTTCATTCATTCTCTCTACGTGCCCAACTCATCTAAGCATACCTTTCTCAATTTTAGTCGCTACATCTTCTTTTATACCACAACGTTCTCTTATAACACTATATCTGACTTTGCCACTCAGTTTCAATCCACTCTTACATCTCTACGCTCTCATCTCTACTGCATATTTTACTTTTATGCTTCTACTGCAATACTGTTAAAGGCTGCCTATCAACGTACCATCCACTGTTTGGTATAAGCCTTATAGGAAAGAGGGTTATGAAGCATAGACCCACTACGCTGCTCCACTACGGGTAGGCAAGCTACATTAATTCCAAAATTGCACCAGTGATAAACAGGTTTCCCCAAGATTTTATAAAGACAACTCAGTAGTGCCTACCCAGGATTAAAAGCCATGTATGTAAACAGAGCCATAGGATATAACCTACACCCTTTTTTGGAGTTATTTAATTAAATATTAATATTAATTTCAATTTATATCAGACAAATGTATATCATAACAGAACAGTATTGCAAAAATACACACAATAAGTAATAAAAAGAAAATTGTTATAATCTAGGAGGCTACATAAAATTAACAATTCATTTAAAGGTAACTAACTGTGTACGTTTCAAAAAAAAAAAACTCTCAGAATACGTAACGAGGCTGTCACTTAATAAGAGAAAACCAATTAAAAAATCGTAACGTTAATTGAAATATTACTTAGACTATAAAAAAAAGGGTGCGAGTGAATGAATTGTTCTAATCGAAATAAAATAAATGAATACGATATTGTAATGAGGGCTCTTCTCAGGACAAGGTGCGAAGGAATCCATGTAACTATATAGACTGCCTCATTGGTCTAGTGGTTAGCATGTTCGACTACAGACATGAGGTCTATGCTCTAAAAACCCTCGCTCCTCGGAGTGAGGAGGCCTGCGTCCAGCAGTGGGACGTTAATGGGCTGCTACTTACTATATATTATAAGCCGTTCTTCAATATCATCATTATAGGTACATTGGAATTAATGTGTGGAAAAACCTTACGACTATTCAAAAGTACTGTAAAAGCCTATTTGAATAATGTTTTCACGTCATAAAACGAATTCGAAACGTAAGCTTTCGTTTGCCAAGTCACCCCATTTTTAGTTGTTTAAGAATGAAGTTTTAAACCGTATTTTAAACAGGGGAAGACATTCCCGGGTAAGGCTTTAGGGGGCTGCGGTCACGAACATCAATAAACCTTTCAACTAACTGTGTACGCGTGGCCGCGCTCGCGTCTACACAAAACGAAATCCCCCAAAGGGAATGCTACTGACGTTTTAAAACAACGTAAAAACATACGTTTTACAGAGGTGATGGAATATTTTTCACATTTCATACGTGAAATAGGTCAAAAATTATGTAAAATATTATATAATAGATGTTAGGAGACCGCTCCCGAAAACGAAGACAGATCATATTAAATTTGATGATGGGACGGAAAAAAATTGATCCCGATGTAAAAAAAAAAACAGAATTCATTAATCGTTATCGTTATAAAACATTTTATTAGCATTATTGACGCTCCACCATGACCGTTTTCGGGAGCGGTCTTCTAACACCTTTTTGTCGCTGGGAAATGCTTTAACGCACGTTGGATAGAGTATACAGCTCCATCCAGAAGTGTGGGACTCACTGTAACCAGAATACCCACTAGAACCCAGCGGAACCCTCTTCATCCGTATGGTGGACGCCAGATGTTCGCTAACGCATTCATTTCAAAAGAGGGGAAGCAAGCGCTCATAATTGCGGCGTCTTATACCTCCCCTTCTTGGGCGGGCGGAGGAGCATCGACCGCTCTCTTTGTCTTTGCCTCCTTTAGCAAAATAACGGCCTCACAGAAAAAGGAAACTGCCCTCCAGCTGGTCATGCTACCGAGCGTAGCACCCACTATGCTGGACAGAGAGAGATCACTTCCAACCAGCGACATTAAGACGTGGCGCTGGGGGCCCCAGGCCAGGCATTCTGCCAATGTGTGGTACGCCGTATCAACAGCCGCATCACATTCTCGACACGCAGGCGTCTCCTCACATCCCACAATCTGGTGCAAGTACTTACCAAAACAACCATGTCCAGTAAGCGGTTTTCTAACACCTTGTGTTTAGTAGTAGCATTTTTAATCATTTAGGTTAATTATTTTATAAATAAGGCACATGCATATAATGAGATATTTGCAGTGTTTTACTGAAAATGGCTCATTATCCTTTCTGAGGCTCTAGACTATATATATAACATACTTCATTTAAATCGGTTTATTTACTTATTTTAAATAGGACAGGATACATATTTAATAAAAAAGGAAATTACAAATAAATCTTAAAGATAACAAGTTTTAGAACTGGAAATAAACCTACTTACTGGTAGCCTCAACATGCTTATAAAATAAAATTACACTAAAGGAAAAAAAAATTACATATTACATAGAATGATATACAGAATTAGGACTAAAATTACAACGACAACTAACATAGAAATTTACTAATTCAAAAGTAACCAACTAGAGATAAAAAAAATAAAAGGAAGCTGAGGAAAATGAAGTATTGGGAGAAGAAAATTTTTTTTTTGTTTTTAAATTTTGGCAGGCTACCGCCCATTATATCGATATCAATAACTTTGGTAATATTATATGTTGTTAACATTTTTTTATGGGTGTTGAATCACCAAGGTTCGTTTTGGTAACGGTGGGATTAAAAAGTAGAAAAATTTTTAGACGAGAGTACGGGTTGGGTATTCTTAAAGAGATTTTTTGTAGTAAGTAACCGGCCTCGATGGCATAGCATGCAATAGCATGAATCAAGAAATTTTCTGCGGTTTAATAGTTTTGTCGAGAAGGTGCGACAGATAGATTCTTTCGTATGTATAATATTAGTGACGATCTCGAATCAACAGCAGCTTGAAACATAGGTTTCAAGCTACCAGCTCTAAAAATGACGATACTTTCATGCCTTAAGACCATTTCTTCGTAATAAAAAGTAGTCTATGTCCTTTCTTATATTCAAAACTATCTGTGGACTAAATTTCATTCAAATCAATTCAGTGATTTTGGTGTGAAAGGAAGACAGATAGAGTTACTTTCGCATTTATAATAGCACTTTTAAACCGTTGTAAATATTGCACTTAATTTATTAATACAATAACGGGAAATTCCATGCGTGCTGTTACATCCCTAAATTCTACATTTATAACGCTGACCTGCAATTATCGACTGCTATGCCAGTCAAGATGTAAACAATCAGTCAGCAATATATTGTTATAAAATCCGTAGCTCTGCTACAAACAGTCAGTCGTTCTGGTAATTAGTCGAATTTTTGTCCAAGACTACGGACCTGGTTTCTGCCTGCCGGTCTGGACTAGTGGTGAGGCTAAGGTTCTGACCATATAGTCGCCGAAAGACCTTTTTTAATGAACTAAGTTTCTAGCCAGTGTAGTGTTTTCTTTTATAACCACTGAAGCCCTGAGACTAACAGTGCCTCAGGGATCTCGAATTCGATCCCCCAAGCAAGAAATCTGTGTTCCGGTGCGATGCTTTGGAGACACTGATAGAATTACATCTTAACTGATTAGCGCGTTTCCATATTAGACTTTATCATCACTTACCCTCAGGTGTCACAGTCAAGCGCTAACCAGGCAGCAATAAAAAGCTACAAAAAACCGTGTTTTGGTTAAGGTGTTTGACAATAATTAACCAGTTGTCTTTAGCATTCACTGTGCAGTAAACATTCGTTCATTTGACGGTCCGCTGGAGTTTAATGTCGTTTGCAGGCTCTGCTTTGTGATTGTTGGTAAATACAGGCCAGTATAGTAGGTCAGTTCAATTAAAGTGACGAGAGCAAGGACAGCCAATATAGCTCCAAAACTAACACAAATAAATCTTTACAGTATAACATTAATGTAACTAAAAAAAATCTCTTATAAAAGGATTTTCAAAATCCACAATAACAGCCCATAAAATGCAAATTATTACGTGAACATCGATCGAAGATCTTTTTATATAGAGTTTTTAATCATAGAAGAGGTACATACATACATAGCATCACGCCTCATTTCCATAGAGGAAGGCAGAGACAATGTCCTTCCACTTGCCACGATCCTTGCATATGTCCTTCACTGCTTTCATTCTCATTAAACCTTTCATAGAAGTTCGTCGGCTTAGAATACTCTTGACCTGGCCCTTAATTAAAATGCCCTGCATTTGGTCCAGGAACGTTCGCGTTGGGGGAAGGGGAAGGCCCTTCCAACTTTCGCATTCACTCTTGACTCATAAATCTCTATACATGCCCAAACCATCTAAGCATACCTTTCTCAATTTAAGTAAATACGTCTTCTTTTAACGGTTTATAACAGCACCGTAATGGAAAGTAATTCTTTGTTTGGCGGTATGCTTTTTCTGGCAGTAACTAGCCAAAGCCTAAGTGTTCCACCAGGCTCAGATTCAGACAAATTGGATAATTAAATTACCTAAATTTTTCCTACTAGAAATCGTGCTCAAAACTGTAGCAAACAAAGCGAACTTGAGACAGCAAAAGAAAGGTATGGAAGAACCACCTAAAATCTAGTTATGAGGGGTCCTTGGTACCCTGTTCTAAGAAGAACCTGCAATAAACTCTAGTCGAATGTCTTTTTTCACTGTAATTTCAATTTCTGACGACGTCATTGTTGTAATTATGCGATGACGTGCTTCGTTAGCAGCGGTTATAGGTTCGATTCCCAGCAGAACTTCTTCTTATTCGTTACGCTCTTGATAGAGTAGACGTGTTCGTTCTGATGTAACAAAGGGGGTAGGTCTTATGGGCTGCATTCGTTAAATGAACTTTCCAGAGCAGATTATATCTGGTGAAGTCATCGAATGGGTGACCTCCCACGCGGTTTGTTGCTTCCACTTTTCCTTCAAATACGAGGCGTATGATGGACTGGTTGTCGCGTCGAGGAACCTGTCCAAAGTAAGTCCTAGCTAATATCCCCACTAAACCTCTGGTGTCCGTGTTCAAGACGCAAAGAGTGCCGCTGAGTTTTAATGGGTATTCTGCTCTTCCCATACTCCAGGTTAAAGATATAACTTTAAGTAAAAGCGTTTCCCAGGGGAAAAAAGGATACGAGATTGTACTATAAGAAATGCTGCTGGATACCTAGTTCTGGAGGTGTCGAGATTCGTAGAAAACTCGGTCCACGAAACCCAAATAATTCGTCGCCAACACCACATTTCTGTCTTTGTATCTTCTAATTTGTCTGCACTGATGGGAGTCTACGATCGTGCCTAGTTATCACGCTACCAACAAAGACGTATCACCAAGCAAAGAGGCTTGTCTTCCGCTAAGATGTTTGGTGAAGTCCCGCTAGGTTTAACAGAATATTCTGTTCTTCAGCGAGTCCCACACTCCTGATGGAAAGTATAACTTTCAGCCGGAGTGCCTAGATGCATTTCTCAGCGAAAAAAAAAAGAATAAATAGATTTATAGGGCATCTACTGTTGTATTTCCTAATTTAACTGCAATAATAGGAGACCTCGGTCGTGGCTAATTACACCCTATCAGCAAATACGTACCACCAATCCAAAGGACTTGTTTTTGGGTACCATGCTTATAGAAGCCATAAGAGATAAATTACCTCTTAATAGGTCAGCCGGTTTCTATCTTAGACTGTATCATCAGGTGATATAACACTAATATGTTAGCAAAAGAAAAAAAGGATATTACAAAGACACCCGTTAATTTCAACACAACATTGTGTTATGGTGTGTGTTTAATTTTGCGATGTTAACGAGGCGGTTAAAGCTTAATACTTCATTATGTGCTTTCATATGCTTGCGGCCAGTTGTGAAATTATAATGAAGCGAAATAATGCACTCTTTACGCGGTGCTTATGTTTAATGCAAAATTTTAATAACATATATACATGTTATGTTTTGTCATGTAGTATAAAATTAAGTAGTTTCTACTGTTTATTCGTGTTGGGGAGTACTGGTTCGGAAAAAATCTATCTAGGTTCAGTGGACTGTATAGGGTTCTCAGGGCTTCGATATTCAGTTCGTCAATGTTCTGTCAGGCTGCAATGGTTCGGGCTTCGAGTCGTCCGTTTGTTCAATTTCACAATTCGCGATTAGTACTGGAATTCACTGCGTTCGGGAGTCTAAGATGAATGATGTCGGTTCGGATTAACGGGGCACTTTAAAAATTTATCCCACCCGACATGCATGTGCGGATCTGAAGAGCAGGAGATAAGGCAACGGCGGTTGAGGTAGTTACGGGGGCGGGGCCGGCGGTCGACCAATCAGATTTAGGCAAAAAATAAGAAAAATGCGTGCAACCTTGACGAAACGTGACAATATAACCTTTTTTAATGTAAGATGTCGTGACGCTTTTGGCAGTACTTTGGTTGTTATGTCTTGACGGTGCCGCGTTACATTTCCCAAGTATTGTTGGGGCCAGTGCCCTGTACAGGCAGGAGGGAGTCCTGGCTTCCCCTATGGATCGTAATGAAACGAGTGCGGACTGTATAAACGGTTTATGACAATATAAAATATAAGTATATAAATGCAAAAGCGAAAAGTGCGTCCGGTCGACTAATGCGTCGAATGCCGAATAGAGGTGATTGCAGCGCTCCCCTCACCGCGCGGAACGTTACGGTGCGGGGGCAGCGGGGCGCATAGATACAAGCGCGCCGTTGTCTCCACCATACACTCCCGGCGTTGAAGGTTCTTCAATGTTGAAGACAGGCAGGGGGCATATGGTATTGAAGGCTCGTCTGATGACCCCTTTCTTTGTTCGGATGACCGCCACCCTAGCAACACCATCTCTTCCAGGCAGCACATGAACAACTCGCCCCAGTAGCCACATAAGCGGTGGTATTGCTTTGTCCTTTATGATGACAAGAGCACCTTCTCTGAGTGTGTCATGTGTCTGTCGCCATTTAGTCTTTTGTTGCAGCAAGGTCACGTGTTCTTCAGAAAATCTATTCCAAAAATGCTGTTTAAGAAGTTCGATGCGCTGAAATCTTGTAAGAGAAGAAATACGTCCATTAGAAATTTGGCATTGTGGTGCGAACATGAGAGATCGACCAATGAGGAAATGGGAAGGGGTCAATGGACAAAGATCGGAAGGATCATTAAATAAAGGAGTAATTGGACGGGAATTTACTATTGCTTCGACTTGTGTCAACAAGGAATTCATTTCTTCATAATTTAAGTACGTTAAACCTAAGACGCGTCTCAAATGATGTTTTGTTGATACCTACCTATTTCTTTACGCATCCGCGCGACAAGTTCCGCCTACCGCAAAAAAATCCGCTCAAGTACTTTCCTAATCGTCCAGAAGAAAAACGCAAGTGTTCGCTAACCACCTAGAAGACTGGGATTGCTTATATAACCACATGAACTATCAGAGGAGAAAGCCGCTGAACGTGTAAGAAAGTGATAGTGTTCACCACCGCAACCACACCCATGCACAGCTTTCTACTTCCAGAATTAGCAGGAGACCTCGACACTCCAGGTACGTGCACGTGATTTCCTTCTTTCCTCCTACTTATATCATTTCTTACGCGGACATCTCACTAAATCAAAATTCTTTTCTACTTTCTACTTCTAAACCGCACCGTTATACGAGTACAGTCCACACTCATATACAATCCGCGCCACATGGACGGTGGTATCCTCTGCGTCGCCGCTCCAACTTGCTAAATACTTTTGACAACTTTTTTAATGTAATTGTGAGCCCCTTCGTAAGCTCACTCTTGCGAAGACTTGCCGGTTCAGGATAAATGAAAATGCCACCAGATTCTTCACTCCAACGCTCCGCCGTCTACTTGTCACCAGACGAGTATTTAAGTACGAACTGTTGTTTCAGCAGGAATATTGTTTACCGAAATTGGCTATCTATTGTACGATATTTGCGACTGACAAACGTGCACTATTGTGACAAGGTTGGTTGTTAATTTATTGGATAAAAAGTATATCCTATGATTGGAGTTTTATTTCTCACCAATCACAGGGATTAAATTAATTACACAAACAACTTTATTTTTAGAAATGACAAATATGTATATACGCTATAGCTAACAAACATTCTATATACAAAGTTATAAATATCTATAGAGGCTTTAAGTTGAAACAAAATATACTATACAAAAACGAACGATGCTTAACAATATTATTTATGTATTGTATTATTTATAAATTAAAGAGACAAGTCGCGAACAGTAACCTTCAGGCGTTTTACGTAATTTTCAGCGATTGACAAAATGCGCTCTGTATATAAATAATTAACATATTATTTTATGTATTACGATAAATAAATCGTTGCTGCTTAGTGTTTGTAGCAGTCGCCTGTTCCCGTGTCGGAATAACAACAAAACTATTCCTAATATATATTACAGTAAAAGAAACAACACATATTTTATTAATAACACCAGTTCTCATTGAATACTCATGACTGAGGCAGAACAATATATCTAACCAGCTGATATATGTATATGACGGCGGCAACATTTTTAATGTTGGTAACAAGGTGTGCAGCGAGCTAGCAACAAACGTCTACCAACATTCGATAATAATTAATAACTTAGTTTAAAGTAATAAATAATCTCTGTGGAAATTGACTGTCGTTGTCTTTATTTAAACTATGGAAGACAAATACTCGATATATATATATATATATATATGTCGGAGTGCAAGAGTCTGTGGATCGCTGGTCCGTGTGTAATAGTCTGTGTAGTATAGTAAACTAAAATATTATTGTAATGATGATGGTAAAAAAAAATACCCGACTGAGTTTGTTGTGGGTTCTTCTCGGATCAGGGCGCGAAGGAACCCTCGTAACTTTAAATTTTAAGCCGATTTTGAGTACCATCATCAGACGTATATTAAAATCAGAGTGTGGAAAAAAAAATATAATTTGACGATTGAAAAGTTCTGTAATATGCCTACTTGAATAAAGATATTTTTGATTTGATTTGTAGAACGCTGGCGCCATCTTTGTGTCGGCGTGGGGGCAGAGTCAATAAGTGGCGGTCCGGCCCGTCTCTCGGCAGTTCTCGAGTGGCTGTCGGCCGGAGTGGTCGGCTATTGAAACTGTCGCGTTCCTAGCTTATTATTGTTAATGAGTTTGTGTAAATTGATATCGGGAACATTAAGTAATTGAACATTATAATCCGAGTTAATTAACAGTGTTTGATTGCACCAACATTAACCACGAACGCCCACAGAATAAGAAATGAAATAATGGATCCCATTAATGACGATGTCGAGAACCTTACGCCCCTGTGCTTTATGCTGCTCCGTTCTCTCTTATTCTCCGGCATATATATATAGCTCGTATCACTTCGATATCCAGACTTATTTCGGTCGACATCGCCGATCAAAGGAGAGCAAAGTCAACAAAATTAATATTCTTCCAGCGATTTTCGTCGGCAGAATCGAAATCCAATTTTAAACTGTTACACAAACACACCCCTCGGTACCTAACGGTGGAAAATTAGACG
Source organism: Elymnias hypermnestra (assembly GCA_015832385.1). Lineage (NCBI taxonomy): Eukaryota > Metazoa > Arthropoda > Insecta > Lepidoptera > Nymphalidae > Elymnias > Elymnias hypermnestra. The sequence goes on from JACTOM010000934.1 coordinate 9,429,743, forward strand.
CAACGTTTGCACATTTTCGTGAAGTATGCTCAGATGCGTGGGCGAATGTAATTACTTAAAGAAAAGGGGAGAGCCATCGCATCACGATGAGTTATTTGATTACACTGAGTTAGATTTCGGGCCCTTAACAGTTGCCAAGTTGTGATGAGTATTATATATATCTTATAGCAATAACATTTAAGAACATTTTTCTTTTCATATTAACATGTCAGTCACAGGAGAACTGATAATCTACTCACCAAAGTCATACACAATTTCTAAATATGCTGCTTAAAATAATTCACCTTCAGTAATATAGAGGACTTTGGACAACATAAACAGAAATTTTAACAAAAAAGAACCGCCTTCAAAACAAACTTACAAAAACATTAATATGCTGTTCTTCGAATTCTTATATTCGGAGTCGGTGTCAAAAAAATGGGACCCTATGACGAGCACCACCTTTCATTAAAAAAAAATTCCTCAAGATCGGTCCACCCAGTCGGGAGATAGGAGGTAACAAACATAAAAAAAACAGACGAATTTATAACCTCCTCCTTTTTTTGAAGTCTGTTAAAAATACACTCTAAGCCCCAGCTGGTCACTCTTTTTTTAATAAGGAGGAATTTGCTTATGCAAGCGACTCTGATGGTACCACTGAAGTATCCAATAAAAGCTTAATAAAAAACCTACATTGTTTATTTCTCTCTTCTCTCGCACATGTTTGAGACACCTACAAATTCGGGTTACTTCTTGATCGTAATCTCACTTGATTTGTAAATTATGATGTAGTCTTAGATGGTATTGCGTAACCCCGGTAAGATATAAATGGTTTTCACACTACAGGACACTAACTAGCACCGCTCAAAGCCTCCCAATCCCAACTCAGACAAATTATTAAATACAATTTTTTAAATTTATCCTGATTCAAATATTGTTGTACTAAATTTAATCTAGTGCAGACGGGGCTTCCAATTTATTTATTTATTTTTACAAAATTTACAGCTGCTAAAAACAAATATATTACCTAATTAGTTGTCATCACAGCCAATTATGTCAGAAAGATAAAGAGAGTATTTGGAGGTATAGTAACTGTGTTATATATATGTGTGTGTATATATATATATCTATATATATATTTATACTGTGTTATTGTGTATATATTGTTTATATGTATTTATGTATTCGTATTATGTATATTATAAGTGTTTGTGTATGTTTATATTCTAAGTAATATGAGTATGTCTATTTAGTTATTAACACCGCCTACCTACTATTTTTTCTCTGACGGTCTCCCTATACGTTGGGTTGTCTGGAAGAGATCGCTAACTAGCGATAAGACCGCCCATTGTACACTAGAACTACTTAAGTTAAGTTATTATTGTTTGTTTGTTATTATTATTATTGTTTCTCTTGTGGTGTTCAATAAAGTATACTATCTATCTATCTATCTATAGTATGTGTGGGGATAAGTGTGTGTATATATGTATCGTGTATGGCAATTATATATACGAGTTAGCTAGATAAAACCTAGCTAGCTATATATTGATGATATAAGTGGTTAAATAACTAATATCTATACGTGTGTTATATCACTGATATCCTAGTAATAATAAGTTTATAGCAAGTTTATGAATAACAACAACAACAGCCATCCAAAACTTGGGGAGTCTCCCCCTTTATACTACACAAGTTTCGGTCGAACAAGTTGTGTCGTAACTAACTTTATAAACAGGCTTTAAGGATAGGCCATAAAGACCTTGCTGGCGTTTATTGTGAGCGACAGATAATAGGTTAACAATTTAATGCTCTTCAGGCTAACTTTGGACTATGGTAATCTCAAACATGGCTAGTCCTCTTGACTGTGTATTAATGAAGACAAGACGCGAGGAGTAGCCACAGCGTCTTTTTACGAAAAGTTCGTAGGATCAGAGAACTTTTGTTTATTGCTGACAGATTATAATCTGGTAAGAGGCGATCTACCTCTTATGGTATCTACACAACATCGTACCGGAATACAAATCTCTTTGCTTGGCGGTACGTCTTAGCTGGTAGGGTGGTGACTACAGCCGAAGTCTTCCACAAGTCCAGACTTAGACAAATTAGAAAATGCAATTTCCTGAATTCGCTCATGAAGGATCGCTCCCTGGGCCTCTAAGCAAAGCAAAGCAACAAGAAACAGGAATCAGAATCATTTTGGGCAAGCTATCTTGCCTAAAATGACTCTTGAGTAACTTATATAGCAAATGGGTTGGCAGTGGAGGAATTTCATCCCTTTGCTAGAGAATCGGCTGTCTTGTAAAAATGCTAGATTGTAAAGTGTTAACCGGACATGGTTATTTTGAGAGGTGCCGTTATCCAATTACTGGACGAGAGGTGAACTTGTCAACACAGTGCAATATACTGTAGCATAATACCCGGCGTGGGGATCTGATCTTAGCGTGATTTCCTGGTGTTGCTGACCAATAGTCACAAAAAAGACGGCGTAGAACCGTAGTCTATTTTGTGATACTGTTGTTTCGTTAAAGGAACTTGAAAAGCGTGACAGGTTGCGCCTAAAGCTCTAATTCTAAAGATATGGATCTCCATAAGTCCTTTTACTTCCTCGCACTTCATCCAGGACTCCAGTTTAGTATATGCTAGTGAACTGCCGGTGCCTCACTTTAGGAAAACGAAGGTTGGTTGGGTTTTAGTGCATATCCTGTCATGTCACGTTAGGGATTTTATTTCACGCTGGGATATGCCTTTACGCACCCCATTCAGATAAAATCTAAACGGGAATGTGGGACTCACTGCCAAAAAGCCAGAACACCCACTTAAATCCAGCGATGCCTTTACAGGAGCAACTGAAGATCGTTAGACACAATCTTCTCTGGTATTCCGGGATACTCCCGCTCGGAAACTTAGAAAAGAGGTAGGAGAAGCGCAAATCCCCGCATTCTACCTCCCAACCTCCTTCGCTGGGCAAGAGGAGCGTCTATAGAGTCCTCTCTCAGCCTCCTATGTGCCTCCTTCAGCGAAATAACTGATTCGCTGAAGAAGGTCACTGCCCTCCACTCTTTTTCGTTGAGTGAGCATTGCGTCTTTACTCTCCAAAAGTATATTCCAGAAAGAAACAAACAAAAATTCAAATTGGAGGCTTAAAATACCCAAGTACGTGAGAATAAAGATGTATAGACAATAGACAATCTCGTCTAATATATTTTGACTTTAATGAAAATAAATTAATCATCTTAAATTAATCATCTTAAATATATATTTACAATAGAAAATATATTATCGCAATATTGTATAAGGAAAATAGGATAATAGACGGTTTTACAGGGTACTTTATCTTCGAAATAAACTTGGAACAGAAGCTGTAAGTGTGAAAGGAGATAGGCTAGGATAACATATATGTATATAGATTGTTTATAATATACATTTATGGATATTCAATTTATTTCAATAATAAAAAGCAAAGCTCAAGTTAAAGATGTTGCCATTCGGATGGATCATGAACAGTTTATTACCACTAATTAATACGATTTTCTTTCAAAAATGAAAGAATCTTAGCATTTTAAACAACAAATTCTATTATAAATCACATCATTTAATATTTCCGTTAATAAAATAATATTGTTAATTTAAAAACCATATCAATAAGACTATTAACTCTGCTACAATACATTAAAACGGCAAATTTCCCGGTAAAATCAGTTTTAGCTTTAAATAACTTCTAAAATAATATACTTATAGAAAATTTATAAAATACCTATTTTGTAGAGCGTTTAATTATCTATAAAAAAGTGGTAAAAAAATTACAGTTTTCTATGTTTTACTTTTGGAAAAACGCGATGCGGACTATCTTAATGTAAATATTATAAGCTTAAAGTTTAACTGCTGTATTTTTGTACATTGACATTAAACTTTTTAGCTTGTTTAATAAATATATATATGTATATATATAATATATATAAATATATATGTCGGAGAATAAAGGACAAGGAAGCATAAAGCATAGGGGCGTAAGGTTCTCCGCCGACATCGTCATTAATGGCATCTATAATTTAATTTCCATACTGTGGGCGTTGCGAGGCGACTGCCTGATTGGTCTATTGTTTAGCATGTTCATTGGTTAGGTACTGGGTTCGAGTCCCGGATCGGGCCAATCCAAAAATGGATATTGAGTTTTCTATTAACATTTTCGCAATATTTGCCCGAAGTTGGGAAGTTGGCGGTGTGATCCACCCACGTGCCTCGGAGAGCACGTTAAGCCGTCGGTCCTGCGCCCGATCTCTCTCTAGTGTTGGATTACCGTCACATCGGACTATAGAGCAGTGGAGCAGCGTGGTGGGTCTATGCTCTAGAAAACTTCTCTCATATGAGTGAGGGAGGCTGCTACTTACTTACTTACCTGACCTTACTGTGGGCGTTGATGGGTAATGTTGGTGCAATCAAACACTTTATTAATTAACTCAGATTATGATGTTCAGTCACTTAATGTTCCCGATATCACTTTACACAATAATAGCTAGGAACGCGACAGTTTCTACAGTCGACCGCTCTGGCGGACCGTTACCCGAGAACTACAGACAAGACAGATGGCGCCAGCGTTCCACAGACTATTGCACTCCGACATATATATAAAACGATGTTCCTTTAATAAATAAATCATTTCCAATTTACAACATTCCGTAGCCACGATATTTCCATTTTAGATACACAAAGTACACAAGCATGTGGTGAATAAACAAAAAAATGTTTTGTGTTAATTAACATTCTGTTGTGAACATTTTCATGTCTATTTTTATACCTGAAATTTTCGTGTACATTGTGAACGTGTTGAAAGGACAATGAAATGAAACCCTTTTATTTTTGAACTGTTGCGAATACCTTTGGATTTGTCTCTACATCATTTTAAGGAGTATATCACGACCCCACTTTTAAACAAAGCAAATTAGGCCTTGTTTCCAATTGCGGTTTCACGCACAGATAGAATGATTCTTGAAGAATATTTATGTTTGAAATATAATTATTCAAAGTTGAAATTTGTTGAAATATAATTATTCAAAGTGTCGGGAAAATCAAGCTGTTTGAGACCTTTTATTGAAAACGCTGCCTGGTACCTTAAAAGTGTTACAAAACAATATTTTTTCATCCATAATTCCTCAGTGCCTGAAGACTAAGGTCTTCGATCAGTGCGTGTTGCCAGCGATTACATATGGTTCCGAGACACAGCCCTTGACTATGGGGTTCGTAAGAAGACTCAGAGTCACTCAGCAGGCAATGGAGAGGGCTATGTTCGGAGTTTCCCTACGTGATCAAATCAGAAATGAGGAGATCTGCAGGAGAACTAAAGTCACCGACGTAGCCTACCGAATTGCAAAGCTGAAGTGGCAATGGGCAGGGCACGTAGTTCGCAGAAGCAATGGACGTTGGGGCCTGAAGTTGCTAGAGTAGCGGCCTCGAACCGGAAAACGCAGCGTCGGCAGACCCCCCAGCAGGTGGACCGATGATATCAGGCGGGTCGCTGGCAGCCGCTGGATACAAGCGGCGCAAGATCGGGCCCATTGAAATTCATTAAAAGAGACCTTTGTCCAGCAGTGGACTTCCATGGGTTGAGACGACGACAACGACGACGGCATATGTATGTTGTAGTGGCAATTTATGACAACATTTTGCAAGCCCTATTCCAATTTCATAAGTTAGATTATTTCTTTTTTTTTGTGAATTTTTTGTGAAGATATTGGTGTATTAATTTCTCTTATTCTTAATAAATTGTCAAAGTCAAAGTCAAAATATCTTTGTTCAAGTAGGCCTGTTACAGCGCTTTTGAATCGTCAAAAATCATTTTTTCTATATATTATTGAAATGAATGACTGATGATAACATTAAAGAACGACTTACAATCTAAAGTTACTGATCTTGTAACATAATAACAAACTTAATCGTCATCTCGCAGATATTTGGAAAGTAGCACTTTGTTAATAACATATTTTACCATGACTATTAAGTTGCCCGAACTATGCTCTCCAGCAAGAATCACAATTACAGCTGGCATTAAAAGAATTGAAGGCATGCAAGGAGTTGTGCGCAACTGTCTAGCGAGAGAGATGACAATGAAAAGTAACTATTAGATTTACTTGACATAAATAAGAAGTTAAAATCAGACATATCACAGTTGCATATCAATTATGATGTTATTCTTACGGAGCGCAACAACCTACAATTAACAGTAGAGCGTTTTGATGAATGCTGTGCTGAGTATGAAGAAAATTTGAGGCAAAACACAACCCTCCATCAAGATCTACGTGATGCCCACCTGCACATCACCGAGCTGGAAGCTGCCTCCCACGACATATCAGCACTGCAGACTCAGACACTCTTCAATGAACTAGTTGACAAAAATTCAGGTTTGTTACTGCCACGGGAAATAGGTCAACAGGTCAAAAGGTCAACGGCCGTTATCTTTTAAGGATAACTCACTATAACTTCTAAAAAATTGTCACGTACAATTCGATAATTGAATAGATATCTTAAAAGTTATAGCTAAAATATTATTAACTGAAACTTGTTTCCTACAGCGATGTGTTTGATTATATCTTAACTAAATGAACCCGCGACTTCGTCTGCGTGGAGTGTTGTTTGTGTAGTATTTTCATTAACTTAGGCAAATTGTTTTACAAATAAGAAACGTAGTTATAAATAATTTAATGGACTATTTGCTGCATATTAAATTTTTAACGCCCCCGCCTTTAGAGCGTAGATTTTTCTAAAGAAATACTTTTTATAGTTTCCATTATGTAAAAAAAAATCTGACCAATATTTAAATACCATAAAAGATATAATTTGTAAAATGGGAAGTTAAATTTTGTGAAAATTTGAATTTTTTAAAGTAAGATCCTCATTGGAGCAGTTTTTAAGGTCTACACTCCAAAAACTCTCTCTCTTATGAGCGAAAAGAGTGCCCAGCTGTGAGACGTAATGGGCTTCAATAAGTATGATGGCCTCGCTGACATAATATTGCGAGTAATCCCTTTATTAGCAGAGATCCTGGGTTCATTTTCTGGAATTCAGGAAATTGCATCTTCTAATTTGTTTGAAAAGTTACCACAAAGATTCTAAGTAAAAATATAACACTGTCTAGAAACCATAAAAGTTAAATTACCTCTTACAATGCTGGCCAACTTCCATCTTATACTATATCATCAGTTTTCCTTATAAAATACGTGAAGAGCTAGAAATACGATATAGAAAGATGTATTGGCTACTTGGAAAGCCATCAGCACTGACAGTACCCAATAAGCTACTACTACATAAAACAGTACTAGTACTAGTTTAGACATATGGATATATTCAACTTTGGGGATGTACCAAACCTAGCAATTTCAAAATAATACAAAAATTCCAAAACAACGCACCTTGGTAAAGAAATAGCGATCTTCACAAGGACCTTTCCTTTTTTTTCGCTGGCAAATGCATTTACGCACCTTGGCTGAAAGTCATACTTTGAAACAGGAGTGTGGGACGCGCTGAAGAACGGAATACCCACTAAAACTCAGCGGGACCCTCAGTGTCGTGAACAGCAGTACCAGAGGTTCAGTGGGGACATTGCACTCTGGGACTCCGGATATCGTCTGTTACGTCTGTTACGACCACGAATGGAAGGAGACTCACATAAGCATGTCTCCTGGCTCCTCGCCTCCTCCTACGGATAGAGGTGGCCTCAGCTGCAGCTTCCCTCTCCCTCTCTGATGCCTCCTTCTGTGAGATGACATTCTCACAGAAGATACCAACCGCCAACCACTTTCAATGCTGATCATATAGCCGGCTATGCTCATCAGCGAGAGCTCACCGCCAACAAGAGACATCAGGGGATGCCTTTTAGGCCCCAAGCTGGGCATTCTGCCACAGTTCGATTATAATTACATCGAAAGAATTGCCAAAGACTTCGCCATCACGTGAATCCCGAAGCTGCTAAACTTCTGGATATCACACCGACAAAGAGAAGACTTTAAAGAACCTTTTGAATTAGTGAAAGTGCAATGACACAATATAGTGTAGTGTAGTGTTTTTAAGCAAGAACTCAGGAACAGTGAGTCAATAGACATTATTGTAAACTCAGCATAGTCGTTGGACTCTAGACTTAGATAATATAATTACATAATTAGGTAGATTAGATCAAAGTATTATTACTAATTAGTAACAAAAAGACAACCTATAAGCGATAAAAAAAAATGCACGCTTTCAATTTCAAAACAGATAAAACGTGTAGGCATAATAACTCCTACCACACAAGCGAAGTTCGTTGGTTAATTATAAAATTTATAAGCAGCAAAAAAGCCATTTTAAAGCCGCTTACGCGAAATAACTTTTTTTAAATTACCTAGTACAATGCAAAAGTGACCCTTTGTTATGCCTCTTAGCTTTGTTGGTACACACAAAACGTCAGGCACGCAAAAGACTTGCTGGAGCTTATCTCCGAGTGAAAGCTGTACTTCTCAACTGTCTTTCAATGGGATACGATTATGAGGCACAAAAGAATGACGTGAAAACGAACGAATAAATGGCGATTTTTACTTTCCTTTCAAAATATGTTAGGACTATTTTATAAAACTTTATATTCGTAAAGGTACGAAAGCGTTAGCGACTTATGCCAAACATTTGTTTATTTGATTTTTACTTAATATTTCGTACACACTATAACGACTGGACCGATTTTAACGTTTTTTCACTATTAGAAAGCTGCATTTAAACTGAGCGACAGAAGCTATATTGATATAAAAAAATTGTCATCTGTCATAAAAATGCACTAATGTAACCCAAGGTCTAAAACAAAATCTGTCATCGCATGCACTGCGGAAACTTGATGATAGATCAAAAAAATGTTCTACAATAGATTTCAAAATTGAACAGAAAGAGAAACAAACTTGTTGTGAATTCTAGTAGGCTGCATAAAATTCACAACTCATTTAAGGGTACCTGTATACGTTTCTATAATAAACGGCCACAAGACGTTCTAAAGATGTCAATTAATAAATTCAAAGTCTTTGTTAAAAGAAAGTTGATGGAAAAATCGTATTATAAGTTACAAGACTACCTAGACGATAGAAACGCCTGGGAGTGAACGAATTGCTCTAATTTCAATTAAAATATAGTAAATTAATATGTTATTGTAATGATGATGGTAACAACAAAAAATACCCGACGGAGTTTGTTGTGGGTTCTTCTCGGATCAGGGCGCGAAGGAACCCTCGTAACTTTAGATTTTAAGCCGATCTTGAGTACCGTCATCAGATGTATATTAGAACCAGAGTGTGGAAAAAAAATATAATTTGACGATTCAAAAGTGCTGTAGTATGCCTACTTGAATAAAGATATTTTTGATTTAATTTGATTTGAACAGGTATAGGTTACAACCATACAGCCTCGTCATCATTTCGAACATGTATATTAGTATATTAACCGTTGACAATTTATTGTATCATTATTTAAACATATAGATTTAATGCTTAGATGGTTTGGGCATGTAGAGAAAATGAATGAAAGGAGACTGACAAAAAGGATTTATGAGTCAAGAGTGAATGCGAAAGTTGGAAGGGGAAGACAATGCAAAGGTTCCTGGACCAAATCCAGGACATTTTATATAAGGGCTAGGTCAAGAGTACTCTGGCGGGCGATCCCCCGTGAGAATTACAGGCGGAAGTCCTTGCGGCAACTTACCAGTGCAGGGTTGCTGGAAGGGCTGGAGGCGATCAGTGTCTTGATTTTGACGAGATCCGGAAGGTCAAGGCCCATGCGGACAGGGTTCTAATCCAAGTGTGGAAGGACGACCTTGAATCCCCAATTGCGGGCGTGAACACGGTGGAGGCGATTTGTCCTCGCCTAGAACAATGGCTATCTAGGCAGCACGGATCGCTTTCTTTCAGACTGGTGCAGGTGCTGACCGGACACGGATGTTTCGGTAAGTACTTGCACCAGATAGCGCGGCGTGAAGAATCACCTGTCTGCCATCAGTGTGGTGCATCCGTCGATACGGCGGATCACACTGTGGCAGAATGTCCGGCATGGGAACCGCAACGTCATCCTCTGGTGTCCCAGATTGGAGAGGATCTCTCATTGCCAAATATAATCGACTCAATGCTTGGCAGTGAGGCAGGATGGAATGCAGTTGCCTCCTTTTGCGAGAGTGTCCTCTCGTTGAAGGAGGCAATGGAGAGAGAAAGAGAAAGTGCTGCTGATGCCCCGCCCCTGCGAAGGCGGAGGCCGGGTGGACGTGGGCGTCTTTTTGAGCGCCTTTTACCTTCTCCTTAAACTCCTCTTTGCCGGTTGCAACCGGAAGTGTCAGAGCGAATGCGTAAGGGAGCCTCTGATACTTCCTATTCAGGTTGATGAGGGTGTCGCTGGGATTTAGTGGGTATTCTAGCTAAGCTAGCGAGTCCCACACTCCCTACCCTCGTGGTAGGGGTGCGTACAAGCATTTCCCAGCGTGAAAAAAAAAAGGTCAAGAGTACTCGAAATCGACGAACTTGTATAAAAGGTTTAATGAGAATGAAAGAAGCAAAGGAGATAGGCAAGGATCGTGCAAGTGGAAGGATGTTGTCTCTGCCTACCCCTATGAGAATGAGGCGTGATGATATGTATGTATTTACATTTAATATTAAAACCATAGACAGTTGCATCTAACTATCTAAGCATATACTTTCATATTAAAACCGGTAATTTTTTTTATATACTTTTGACATTTGTCTTAGATTCATTGATATATATTAACTCCTTGTTACAAATATTAAAAAAGTCCTTGATACTATATGTGCAACTACTGTAGTTATGCTACTATAACTACTTTTTTACATTTTAAAATTTAATAAACGTGCCTATTTATTAAAGAACGTTTCATTGCCTGTAAAATACTTTTTTAAATCGGACATTGTATTCAAAAGATAGAACTAATTTTAAAATGTCAAACTGGGCCTGCGACTGGTGAGTTAGCTCATATTTCATTGATACCCTCGAATATATCGATACTGTTTTTATTTTTTCTAAGATATAAATTACTGAAGCTATTTAAAAAAAATTAGCCCCTTGAAATCAATAATTTTTCAATACCTGTAGAGTATTTTTAAATTTTGCCATTTGTGGCACACATACTTATGCCAAATTTAAGACATGGTTTCTCATGGATGCCATCATCGTAACTGAACCAAAATAAAATAGGACCCCACGGGAAATACCACCTTTCATATAAAAAAAAGAATCATCAGGATCGGTTCACCCACACATTTATAATCTATTATCATTGATATATATATTGAACAATGAATGTTGTTATTTTTATTTCAATTTTAATTCCAGGTTGTTAAGGTGTCAAAATGTACATTATGTTACAAACTATGTCAAAGCTCTATATTATAATTGTTGAATAGCATCTTAATTGACTGTTAATATATGTTTATGACTTAAAAGCTTTACTTAAGCGTAACCAAGAAGGTGTGGCTCTACTGAAATTGTAAGAAAATTGACGTTTTGATGCACTTAGGCAACCTTTTATGGACGGCAGCGACTCTTCTTGCGAGCGATGCCCCCTGGGCGCTCCGGGCAGAGGTTTTGGCAGCTGCCTATCAGTGTCGGGCAGCTGCAAGCAATACAGGCGAATGGCCTGATGCTGAAGAGGTCCAAGGAATCAGGATCCTATCCGACAGGACCCTGACAGAAAGGTGGAAGGAGGAACTCGGGTCTTCAGCTACAGATGTGGCCACAGTTACAGCGGTGCGTCCATTTTTAGAATACTGGCTTGCCAGGGAGCACGGTACGCTAACCTACTGGTTGGTGTAGGTGTTAACTGGATATGGTTGCGTCGGAAAATATCTGCACCAGATTGTAGGCTATGAAGAGACGCCTGCTTGTGGTATATGTGGAGTGGCCGTCAATACGGTGCACCACACTGTAGCAAATTGTCAGGCTTGGGGTCCCCAGCGTCACATCTGGACATCGCTGATTGGGAATGACCTCTCACTCCCCAGCATTATGGGCGCTATGATTAGCGATGGTTCAGGTTGGAGAGCAGTGACGTTTTTCTGAGAGGCTGTCATCCTGCAGAAGGAGGCACTAAATAGGCAAAGAGAGGTTTATTGCAGACGCTACTCCCTCTCGCCGGAGGAGTGGGGGCGCCAGGAGGCGCAAATTTGCTTGCCTGCTCTCCCTCAACTAAACAGGGAGCGTCAGAGCTGAATGCATCAGCGAACATCTGGGCTCCAATACCTAGATGACGAGGTTTCCGCTGGATTTTAGTGGGTATCCTGGTATGACCAGCGAGTCCGACACTCCTGATTGTAAGTTTTGACTTCATCCTACGTGCATAAAGCATTTCCCAGCGAAAATAAAACTATTCATTGCAAAGGAAACGCTTGATGAGGTAGGGGATGAAAGTATGAAGATAAATTTGAAATTGTATGTTTAGGCACTTGAAAATGATAAAGAAAGATAGAAGAATGTTTTTTAAATTCCTGTCTATGGAATAATCCTCGGATATGAAATATCCTCGGATAAGCAACGACCAGTTTTGATGATAACTGGTGCAAAGATAGACTTATGAAAGGGAAAGCATATTTATATAACGACGGCCCATTAGCTTAAAGAGACAACTGTGAATTCTAATTTTGGAAGACAGTGTTTCAAATATTAATTATTTATTGCTATACTAATTACGACTGTGTTATTTAAAAAAAACGATGATTTAATTTGAGAAATTTAGAGATAACATATAAATTACCAGTTTTCTTTGAAAGACAGAAAATTTACTCAGGGTCTTGAATCTTTTTCTTTTATTACTAAACAGGATAGCTTGACTGAGATCTCACCTGGTGGTAAGTGATGATAAAGATTACGATAGGAGCGCGATAACCTGGTAAGAGGTGATTTACCTCTTATGGTTTCCACACAGTATCGTACCGGAATATAATCTTGTTGCTTAGCGGCAAATCCTTGCTGATAAGGAGAACTAGCTACAGCCGAAGTCTCTCACCAGGTCAGACTCAGGGAATTAGAAAACCACATAATTAAACTTAGTACATATTAAACAAGTACTATATAATTTATTATACAAAATGGCGTGTGATGATAAACGCACATTCTAAAATGGTAAATATTTGACTCGTTGCTGGAAAAGGTTTTACGTGCAGGTCACGTTGGAGCCCTCGTCTCAATGGGCCCAATTAGAGGCCCCAGGGGAGGCTGTATTTGTTCCATTTGAAGGTTGCTTAATGAGATACATTATGCACTACAGCCTTTGATACTTTGTCTTGTCTTGTTAACTGAGTTTCATCAATACAAAATAAGATCTATTATATATATATAAATAAAAGAATTCTCCCTTAAAAATGTCTACTAAATTTACGTCTAAAACAAGGATTATAATAATAGCTCGGTATTTTCCTTTATAGTATTTATAAAATAAAATAATATTTTATTTAAAAGGATACGGTTCGTCATTTGACTTAATCGTATTCTTCAACTAAACAAAGGGAAGGCCATTGGTGGAATTATAAACATTATAATTGACGCAAATTTGCTTAAATTATATGAATGGTAACTATTAAAAATTAACTGGGAACCGTAGATTCTTTATAGATAAAATAATTAACCATATATTTGGTGGCAAACACTCTCATTGAAATTTAAATATAATTGCTTCATTAGTGAAAAGTTATAAAAGATTATGTATTGTAGAAGTCAATTCAATTCTCAGTTGTTATTACCGTCACCTACTAGTTATAGTCTTTTAAAGTTACTTATATTGGTAAATCGGGATATTATTTCCTTACATTATAACTTTTGTACGTGTTAATGTTCTTATGGTAATTGTGTGTTATTTGTTTTTATATGTAATACTAGAAGACCCGACAGACTTCGTTTTGTCAAAAAGATTTGGAATGTGGCAGCCTTCTGTTTTACAAATACTAAACAAAACACAATCGATTAAATGACACACTGGAAATAAAGAATGTTTTAGTTTGTTTATTGACTTTTATTGTGAAATTCTTTGTAATTTAAAACATTGTTAAAATTATGATCAAGTTATTGACACCCGCGTAGTTCTTGATGAGTTTAAAATAAAGTTAGATATTGAATTAAAACAAGCGCGCATGCGTCGCATAATTGAGGTATAGGCATTAAATTACTCATTTATTTAATCGGTAGGCAATGTGGCACTTTCATCACTCAAAATAAGACCGAAAGTACAAACCTTGGACAGTAAAGTAACAGCCCATTAACGTCCCACAGCTGGGCACAGGCCTTTTCGCTCCGAGGAACGAGGGTTTTTAGAGCATAGACCCACCACGCTGTTCCACTGCGAGATTGGCAGGCATATTACACAAATGCACTCTCTATTCCTTTACTCTAACGTGCTCTCCGAGGCACGGGGATGGATCACACCGCCAACTTCCTATCTTCAGGCAAATATTGAGAAAATCTTAATAGAAAACTTAATATCGATTTCGAATTGGCCCGACCCGGGACTCGAACCCAGGACCTCATGTCTGTAGTCGAACATGCTAACAAATAGACCAATGAGGCAGTTTGGACAGTAAAAATTACATTGAATCGATATTTGAAAAAACTTTATTAATAACAATTAAATATTTAGGAATTGGAATACACACAATTGAAATGTGTATTTGATGCAAAGAAGTATGATAATAAAAATGAAAGTTATTTTAGTTTCAATCCACTTGTCAGATTAAAATAAAGTTTAAAAGGAAAAACTAATTAAATAGGGTTCAAAATCTTCATAAACCCAAATATTCATCTAGAATAGAGGCTTTCTTTAAATAGCTTTGATTTTGATTATATTCCCTAACGTTCGGGGAACAAATTCACTTTGCAAATTGTTTTCATTATTTATTCCATCTATTTTATTGTTTTAACAAATTGTATTTTGTATGTGAAGGGTATTTATTTTACTTAAAATATATATTCGACCAAAAAAAACTTTTTTTTAAATCATACAACTGTTAAAACATGAAAAAGGTAGTACAGTAATAATTTATCTTTGAAACTCTGCTTTAGAAAATTGGGATTTTATACATTAATTCATTTAAAAGCGCCGTCGATATACATTATTGCTTAGATCGATCAGAAGAGTCTACTCAAATTTGCACTAGTTCTTTAAATATCATTGGGCAAAGGAATTGTAATAGTTCGACGTGTTCTTTTTATAAAGAAACTAGCTGACCCAGCAAATGTTGTTTTGCCATATAATTACTATTATCGCTATTAAGAAATAGCGGTTGGTGATAGAAAGGTGAAAATTTAGGGTGGAATGTATTTTTGTATGCTGTACCACAAAAAAATAAGAACAAAAAATTTCGTCCAAAAATTAAAAAAAAAATTAAATGTGAACCCTTATCAATTAGGGGTATGAAAAATAGATAGTAGATGATTCTCTACCTTCTTAATACGCAAATCGTTAACGCCGATTCGGAAGAGTACGGTAATCAACATTGTGACAGAGAAATTTTATATATCAGATACATGTCGGAGAATAAATTCGATTTTCTAATTTTAGTTTATATATATATTATATGTTTTCTATTCTTTTTAGCTTAAATGTCTTAAGTTTTGTGTTCGTCCCGGGTTGCTGACAACCAGCGTTGGGTTAGTCCCCAATAATAACTAAGCGGTATTCCCATTTTCGGCATCACATTCTTCTGCAACGACTATTTGTATATAGTAAATTCGTACTATTGTGTCGGTTAAATGTTCAGATAAATGTAATTAGGGGGTTAATATGGGTGTAGGGTTCTCCGCCGAAATCATTGCTAGTGTGAATCACATCCATACTGTGGGCGTTGGCGGGTAACGTTGGTGCAATCAAACACTTTATTAACTCAGATTATAATGTTCCCGGTATCAATTTACGCAAACTCATTATTAATAATAGCCAGGAACGCGGCAGTTTCAACAGGCGACCGCTCCCGCGGGCCGCCACTTGTGAACTACCGAGAGACGCGCGTCGGATTTCCACTATTGACTCTGTCCCACGCCAATAGACAGATGGCGCCAGCTCTCCACAAACTTCCGCACTCCGACATATATATCTAAAACTCACATGGAAGACAGACAAAGAAAGATACTAATTGAATAAGCATAATACTAGTTTTATTTCGATGATTTTCACATGATATTACCCGAACTTCGACTAATACAAAATGATTTTCTTTACAAAATAAACCGATAACTTAACAAGAATATTGTTTAATATAAAAGAATACCAAAAAAATATGTGTATGGACTTAAATCAAATGAGAATCTAAGAGTCTATTCACTAGCTAATAATGATTGGATTTATATATGCCATTCTGACTTTATATCTGTCCTATACCATTCCTAACAAGTTATTAATATTCCTACTATATTAGGGATCGAATCAGAGACTAATAGTTAATCAAATCTTTATGTTAAAGAAGAAGAAATTAAATCAATTACCGTTTGAATATCAACACATTTTCGCGTTAAATAGAAACAACAAATTGGGTCCAAATTCACCGATTCAGTTAAAACGCAAACTTCGCTTTCGGGAGTTTCTGCTTTCGCAAACAATTTCTCTTTCAAATTTATCAAATTACTAACCAATTTAGGGCCAGATTTCAATAATAAATCGGATACCTTTCAATTATTCAACGTTCATTCTCCTTGGCTCCTAATTGACGTTGGATATTTCCTGTTATAAGTTCTTATTATAATCCTCCCCTGTCCGAATTTAGCTCACGGTGAGCTATCTGGTGCGATTTGCGTAGGAGTTATAATAGTTTTACATTTTACGTAAACATAACTGTATTTTCTATCTCTTCTCTTTCATAGTTAGGTTGGAGATTAAACTTAGAACTCCCGCAGAAAGATCAAGCGTAGCTCTTAAGGCTTAACGTGTTTTCCGAGGCACAATTTTGAAGTATACCTCCAACTTTCCTATATCTAGCAAATATTGAATGTTTATTAACAATAACTCAACATCACTTCTGAAGTAGTAGCTGCTACGCTTCTGGTTATAACACGGACAAAGAGAAAACTTTAAAAAAAACAAAAGCTTTTAAGTTAATGAAGTGCAGTGACACACATATATATATAGTATAGTGTGGTCCTTTTAAGCAAGAACTCAAGAACTGTACAAGTCAATAGATATTAAAATAAACTAAGTACAATATTTTAAGAAGATTAGGTCCAAAGTGTTATTACTAATTATGCTATAAGGCTAGATGAAAATCTTATATTATAAAGGAACTAAAGGTTATTTATTATACTGTTCACGCTGGCCGTGACCCTATCAATTAACCTCGACCTCTGGACTCGGGCACATGAGAAGTCCACGTCGGATCGGTCCCTGAGACGGCGGGAGGAGAATTTGTAGGGGAGAATTCCGAACAGATTTGAATCGACACCTACCTCGTAGCCCATTCGCCGGTCTCCTCGGGCAGCGACGACCCTGGCAGGTGTCTGGGTACGTGTGGTTGTGTCTTTGTGAAACGTGTAATGTGCATGTCTGTACGTGACCTGCAAGGAGACGCGGAGACAGCACTTGGCGACGCCAATCTTCCGCATCCACTCCAAGGCGGTTCTGTGCACCACCAGGCACAGAAATGTCCAAGACTAAGGCACACGTGGGCCGAAGTAAACTGTCAACGCGTGTCAACCTGTCGCGCCTCCTCATCTGAGTGAGAAGGAGGAGCAAACTATTTGGTCCTTAACGCGCTGTCTTCGCGTGGAACTACACTCTTCATCAAAAAACCACGAGGCGGGGCCCTATTTGCCCCTACGCGCAATGCCTCGTGACGGACTGAGTCACAGACTAACAATATTTTAGCTGCATAGTTATGAAACGGCGCAGGAGGCGCCCTCTAACACATGCAGACGCGCCGCTTTCCGATAGTTAGCGAGTTAGTACCTCGGAAAGCTTACAAATGGCGCGAACAAATACATATAAAAAAAATTTGAAGTGGTCCGACCTAGAACTCTCCAACCTAGGACCTCAATATCTTATCGCAATACAGACTTTTAAGATTAGACACTAGGTTAGATACTTACTAGAATACAGAACTTTAAGTTTTCCTTGCATTAACTAATCATACACGAATCGGAATCGAATTTTATGAAACAAAAGTTTAAAAAATAATCGTTTGAACAACCACTAATTCAAATATCTTTATTTAGTTTAGTTTTAATAATAATGGAGAACGTCTTTGAATCTAAGATTACGAGAATTCTATCATCCCGAGAAGAGACCAATTGGGTGTCAATTTTTATCTCGTCATCAGTCGTCGTTTAGTATAGTTTTTAATTTATTTTATTTCAATTAAAACAATTCATTCACTCCTACCATTTTTCTTAACCTCTAAGTAATCATCCCATTGCTGCCTTGTAACTCATACCTGGTCGCTGACTATGGGCTTCATGCGAAAGCTCAGAGTCACTCAGCGTGCGATGGAGAGGGCTATGCTCGGAGTTTCTCTACGTGATCGAATCAGAAATGAAGAGATCCGTAGTAGAACTAGAGTCACCGACATAATCCTACAAATCGCGAATCTGAAGTGGCAATGGGCGGGGCACATAGTCCGAAGAACCGATGGACGTTGGGGGCTGAAGATGCTGGAGTGGCGACCACGCACCGGGCGACGCAGTGTAGGCAGACCCCCCCACGAGGTGGACCGATGATATAAAGAGGGTAGCCGCTGGAGCCAGGTGGCGCAAGATCGGCCCTAGTGGACGTTATTACGTGAGACCTATGTCCAGCAGTGGACGTCCATCGGTTGAAGCGACGACGACGTCGAAGTAATCATTCAAATTATAGTAACATTTCTCATTTTTTTTCTTTTAATGAAAGCTTTTAGTTTATCAAGTGACAATTTTGGATTTAGCTACACAGTTTGAAGTAATATTTAAACATAACTCTTACGGTGCTGTCCAAAATTTTTATAAACATTACTAAACAAATTCTAACAAACATTTGATTGGAAACATTTCTGAACAAAATTGTTATGAAACTGCGAGTCGATGCCATGTTTTCAAGTGTTATAAATAATAATAATATTAGACTTAACGGGATCACATAAGTAGCAGCCCATTAACGTCGCACTGCTGGGTACAGACCTCCTCACTCCTAGGAGAGAGAGTTTTTAGAGTAGAGACCCACCACGCTGCTCCATTGCAGATTGGCAGGCATAGTACACAAGCGTACTCTCTATTTCTTCACTCTCATAGTCCGATGTGACGGGAATCTGACAGGACCGGAGAGAAATCAGGCCCAGGACCTCATGTCTGTAGTCAAACACGCTGACCCCTATACCAACGAGGCAGTTTACATATCACATGTAAAGGGATCACATACGATTGAGGAATATATGTCAGAGACGCTTGGATTTGAATCAATCAACCTTTCTCAATCAATTGTTTATATATGTAAGAAAAAGTTTTATAAATAGTAACTACCTAATTTCTTGTCTATATTTACTCGCGGTTGAATCAAATCGGCGTTAGATTCTACATCATTGATAGCGAAATTATATATTTTCATAGTATAATAAACTTTAATATGAACTAAGTGTATGAGTCGTGGGAAAACTTGACTAATTGTGTGCTTTAAGTTCAGTTTGAGTTTGAGAAATCTTGTTCTGAACTTTCTGAAAAGCGGCTATCTTAAGAGCAAATTCACTTATCTCAGATGTTTCAATAGATACGTCCTTTAATAGTTGTACAGTTTTGGAGAGAATTAAAGCGTAAGTTTACATATTAAATACTAAATAAATATCACTCTCTGTTCGTTTGTGTAACTTATATGACTTTAATAGTCCAGCGGGGTCACCTATTGAGAAATGCATTTATAATGGAATCCTTTGAAATGTATGAAGTTATTATGAGATAAGCTAAAGCCTTATTTCCTATAAATAGGCTTTCAATCACAACCACAACAGTATAATCTCTATATATGTGTGTTTAGCAATCAGCCGGTCATTGTTACTGGTTAACTCTATATCCGCTTTATCGTTTGTATAACCAATAGTTATTTGATAATTAACTGATTCCCGCTGTTATTAGTTTGTTTTGTTTAATCTCTGTAATGGCTGGACTGATTTTGACAGGACTTTCACTGGTAAATAGCTTAAGCGAGTAACGTATGCTACTTTTGCTTCAAAAAAAGTAAGACAGCAAAATTAAAACCAATCAAAGAGGACCATGCGTAAATAACTACAATACACGGTTATATTTTGAAGCCACTAAGAGTGTCTCTTGATCAACTATTTGTTTATATAAGAAAATAAAATGCTTTGGGACCATAATGCCTACAGAACTACATTAACATTTTGTTCAAATGGTTGTATATTTATAACTTTTTAATTAATTATTAATGTGTAATATGTAATTATAATAAACCCTTTAAGACTATCTACATCTTCAATACGTTAAGGGGTCAAAAAAATTGTTTAAATTAATTTCCTGGATTTAGTTTAGCTTTAAATCAACAAAATACGCTCTCCCTTTCCCTCCTTCTCAACCCTCTATCTCTCTCTGGCACACAGACACACACAAATAACACACGAATCGACGATCTTATATGTTACTGTAATATAAAACATTAAAAAATACATTATTCGAAATTGAAGCCCGGGCTTTAATTTAGTCATGCACTCTCTCTCTTTCTTTCTCTCTCTCTCTCTCTCTCTCTCTCTTATACACACACGCACACACACTGACTGTTTATAAAACATTGTTAACATCAGAAAAATCTGATAATGGCATAAGATTACTTTATTTTGTTCTTTCTATTGCGCTTTCTATCTAGCTCTCTATATCTCTCTCCCTCTCTCTCTCTCACATACACACACATATACACACAAACACTCTAATTATTTATAAAACATTGTTAACATCAGAAAAACCTGATAATGACATAAGCTTACTTTATTTTGTTAACTTAAGAATAATCTACTAGTGGCATACGAATAACCAATTTTGTTCTTTCTATGTATTATATTAAGTTAAGATGCTGTAGATATTCAATTATAAAGAAATAAGTAAAAGAATATATCAAAAAAAAAGTATATATGTTGCGTGATTTTTACATTTTACGTGTATCATCAAAATGTTGTGCCTCAAGTGCACGTCAAACAGTTTCAACCCTCTTCAAAGTGTGTGCTTGGCAGTGAGATATAAATATGCTAAATAAGAAGTACATCAAAACCAGCAACCCTTACACAGGATCTCGCATCATTAATCATCATTATCATTCATCATTCATTTCTAAGGCAGTGCCATTAATTATGAATTAATTATGATTTAAAGGGTCTGTTATATGCAGATTGTCTTCTATTGAGTTGAGTGAAATGTTTGTAAACTGATTACATAAGTGACTTTATAACTCATGTGCAAAACTTTGGTTAATAATAACTAATTCGTAATCTCTTGAAATATCGCTTCTTTACTTATGTCATTCAATATAATATCCCCCAAATGCATTATGCAAAAGTGTACTAGTTTTGAGTTATGGTGCTTTGTAGCTTTATTCGAAATAAGTCTAAATTGTAGCGTCCAAAAATTTGTTACTGAATTAGTACCATTTTAATTATCTGACAATTAAATATTTAGAATTATATCTAAAAAATTAACCCAATCGTTTTTCTGTTATAACTTTTGAAACTACAAGTATGTATTTGGAAAAAAGATAAAAACAACGCCACTAATTATGAATTTTACGTAGCCTACTAGAATGAACAACAATTCCATTTTGTTTATCCATTTTTACTGCATCAGGAACTAGGCAAATATATTTTATTTAACAAATACACCCTTAATATGTAAAGTTCGCTGAATAAAGACCCTAAATATGTAAAGATATTCCTAAAGGGGTAAATAAGGTCACTGCTTAGGGGTAAAGTCTACTTCAGGATAAGACCTACTTAGAGTATGGCCTCCTTAGGGGTGAAGTCTACTTGAGGGTAAGACCTACTTAGAGTAAGGCATACTTAGGGGAAAAGCCAACATAGGAGTAATACCTACTTAGAGTAAGGCCTCCTCTACTGGGGGTAAAACCTATTTAGAGTAAGGCCTCCTTAGGGGTAAAGTCTACTTGATGGTAAGACCTACTTAGAGTAAGGCATACTTAGGGGTAAAGTCTATTTGGAGGTAAAACCTACTGAGAGTAAAGCCTTATTAGGGTAAAATCTTTTTTTTTATACGTTCCTTTCCTTTGATTCATATTTGACGGCGTCTTTGGCGCAATGGTGCGAGTATTCTAGCAGAGGTCCTGGGTTCGATCCCCGCAATTTAGGAAATTGCATGTTCTAATTTGTCTGAATTTGCATTTGTGGGAGGCTTCGGCTGCGGCTTGTTACCGCCTGCTAGCAAAGACCGCCAAGCAATGATGGACTGTATCACTTATTATCAGGTATGATCACAGTCAAGCGCTAAGCTATCAGCGATAGAAAATTATTATAGTTCAATATCATCTATAGTTCTTTTAGTAATCTGTCGAACGATGTGTAAAGTAAAAAGACTTTGTCTATCTAAAGTTCAAATGTTATTATGTAGTTAAATAAAATATATAATAAATCAATTATATATTGTTAGCGATTATTAATTTATTTGTTGGATTGCTCTTAAATTACTATATTTGTTTATTATATTGTATTAACATGTCCTACATGCCGATTAATACTATTCCAGAAATTCTCAAATTTCATCAAAATTTTTGTTTAGTCGTCATTTTCACAACTACTGTGATTGGTAGACTTATAATTTTTGAGCGGGGAGTTTTACAAGGGGGTATAAGAAATGTACAGGGGAATGAAGGAACAATCGCCTAGTGACAGTTTTTAGTTTATATCAACATTAGTATTGTGTTTTAAGTCATTGAAAGTGTGTAATATAATAATGAAGAATCTGAGAATAGTATTACTTAACCTACAAATTAGGAAGCGTCTTTAAAAGTACTGGACAATAAAAGGCTTTCTTTTCATATCATATTAAAAAAACGTACAATTTAAATAATATATTCATTTTAACACAATCGGGCAATCAAAAGATTATACAAGTGTATCTCACGTCGACCGTGTACACGTTTCCAGTATTTAGATCGAGGAACTTCTAAAGGTGTCTCTATAATCGGGTCTTTGAAAAGTGGGGTGAAAATAACGAGAGAATAGGGTAAATTCAACCTTCTCCCTCTGCTGCTATGATTCATATTCAAATGTAACTGTAATGTATCTCAGGTGTGGACGATTGAAAAGAAAATCATAATGAACCCTTCTCTTTCAGGTCTCCGGTCTATGAATAGATGACACGTCTTTGATGCTTGTTTCAAACACTGCATTGAAGATGTCCGCACTTTGATTACTGTAGAAATAAAAATAAAGAGTGTATCACTTTGTAATCTTAAGAATCATATATGAAACGAATGACAAACCATTCAAACTTTTGTATGGCTCAAAGATACATATCCCTTAGATTGTTCACCCGTGATTTTGTTAGACCTTTTTTTGTGTCGATTGCCCCGCGAGTCGAATGTCGTTAAAGTGGCTCTTGGCTAAAATGTTCAGGAAAGACTACCAAATGTTATCATTTTTATGTCTGCTAATGGTTAAACTATACAATGTTATCTTTTGTTTATTAAATTATGACTCAAGTGAAGCATCATGTTGCATTAAGCTTTGAGATAGTGTAAAAACTCCGTCTTGTATTCATAGGCTCATATCTTAAAAATTAAAACTTACTTCAAGCGTATTCATTGTTATTAACTAATAAACACTTGCAGTTTATAAAATACCATAAAAATACTTAACAATCTTCAACGTGACACACGCCCCGTTTGTAACGGTCATTTTGTAATTGATTTGTTTTTGGTTTTTTCTATTATCTGGTGTTCTCTACGCATATTTTGTTACGACAGTTATCGAGGAGCGAAATAAATAACACACACGACTTAAAAAGAAAAAGTAGCTTATATATCTAATTGCCCGACTTGAGACAGAACTATCGTATCAAGTTAGCTAGTAGTTAATAAATGCTTGAGATTTTGCGTTTCAGTTAAAATTACTGACGAAAAGTAATTCAATATAACATTTGCTAAATACCTGTGACTTAGTAACAAAATTAGTCCATCTGTTGTGGAGATATTTAATCAAAACCAACCCACTAAAACCCAGCGGAACCCTGTTTATCTATGAATGAGGCACCAAGGGTACAACTTACGCATTCGTCGCTGGTGTCCCGGATAAGTCCGACTGAATATTCACGGAGGTGGGATGACGTGCGCAGATAGGCACTGCCTTGTACCCGGCCTCCTCCGGCGGTGGTGTATTCATCTTACTTTAATTCTATTACTTAAATTAGTTCATTTATCGGTGATGGCCTTGTAAAATTATTTACAGATAAGTAATATAATAAAGTATTAATACAGGTAAGTAATAAAAGCTTTTGTAATGTTAAGAAGCGATAGAAAAGTCAATACAAAAAAGTAAATCCGTTCGTACAAAATCAATACAATCATAATCATTAAACAATAAAGCTACAGGGAAATTAATACACGTCGAAACTATTGCGTTAATATTTTTGTAAACTGTACTATAAGGCAATTATCTAAAAAACAAATTTAAACTTTAAAATTCAACTGAAATTCGTGTATACCTCAAGATAAAAATAAACTTTTCAAAAATATAATATGGTTGCCTTAATTTTTTTAACATAATAATTCTGGATTACAATTCGCTATTCCCGTGTAAGACATTCTTTATAATATTACATTACGTTACCTGTCACCTGATCACTTCGAAGAAATTGAGTAATTTCCTCCTGCGTCAAAGACGATGGCTTATCAAAACTTACGTCGGAAAAGGACTATTCATCTTTTGTATTCTTTCATAATTTGTTAAATGATCTATTTATTACATTAAATATAGAAAACAATATCAAATACCTTTTATTAAATGCACATTGTACTGAGTAGTCCTGCTGCTATTTTTATTGCATATAATTTTATTCAAAGAAAAGATAATTAAAAATTCAACATCTTAAAGACATTATTCGTCAGGAAATTGAAGAAATTCAGCATGAGATGTTGAAGGATGTCATGAAAAAAGCCATAAAATGAGCCGAATTTTGCATATCGAATCGCGGTCACCATTTAGCCGAAAAAATTTTCAAATCATAAGAAAAAAAAATGTGCAGACAATATCAATTTCTTATTTATGTATCCTTTTCAAGATTAAAATACACATTTTTGTTTACAATATATTGTTTATAAGTTGAGATTAATTTGACTGCACTTTTCTATAATTCAAGAAGCAAATAAAGTCATTCTAGCCATTTGTATTAACATAAGAGTTTGTATCCTAAATAAATTTAAGTATATCAAAATCTTGTTTTAAGATTATGAAGATTAAAAAAAAGAAGATTTTGATAATCTTAAAAGAAGATGTAATGACTAAAATTGAGAAAGATATGCTTAGATGGTTTGGGCATATTGAGAGAATGAGTGAAAAGAGACTGACAAAAAGGATTTATGAGTCAAGAGTGAATGCGAAAGTTGGAAGGGGAAGACCAAGGCGAACGTTCCTGGATCAAATATAGGCTATTTTAAATAAGGGCCAGGTCAAGAGCACCGACGCACTTGTATGAAAGGTTTAATGAGAATGAAAGAAGCGAAGGTGATATGCAAGGATCGTGGCAAGTGCAAGGACGTGGTCTCTGCCTACCCCTATGGGAACGAGGCATGGTGCTATATGTATGTATATCAAATTATAAGTTTTATTATATTAAAATAGACTACAAAATTAGTGTTGAAGTCATATAAAAGATAGGTCTGGTTTTAACTGATCAGTCAACACACATATTTCAAAAGATTAAAGTAATAACTTTTAATCCAAGGGTAATAATTCAGACTGTTCAACAACTAAACATGTCAATGCACCTTTCTTTGCCTGCTGCAGTTGCAACGCTGTCATTAATCATACAAACATCATCTTCCATTTTCAACAATAATTCAACATCGAAATAACAAGCACAGTCAAAGGGGACAATGATCCATAAACTACATTATGACAGACGAAAATATACGTCGCTAACTTCTTTAATATAACAATTTTATAGGAGATTAAATCTTAATGTGTATGAAATAAGGTAGGAAATCGTTTAACCAAGCATTCAGTGATGAAGGCAAAGAAACCGCCGCTGATTTGTGGATAACGCAGAACTGTTTTATGGTTTCCGTTTTATAACGAACAATGCTAGTTTCAGACCTTGATTTAGAGCACCTTTTTATGAGTCCTAGAAATCAGAATTACCATTTCAATTTAAAGATATATGCATATTAATGTATCAGTAAACAGTTTTCTTTAATAGCCCTTCATGATAATCTCTCTTGACGATAAACCATCTAGTAATAGGTATCATTTCATCTTTTAATGGTATTTGCTTAGTAGAAGATTTTTCCTGATCATACATCACGCCTTATTCTCATAGGGTTAGGCAGAAACGACGTCCTTCCACTAGTCACGATCGTTGCACACCTCCTTCGGTTCTTTCATTCAAGTTCGTCGGTTTAGAGTACTCTTGACCTGGTCCTTGCACTTCCCCTTCCATGTTTCCCATTTACTCTGAACTCATTGACTCTTTTTGTAAGTCTTCTTTCAATCATTCTCTCTACGTGCCCAAGTCATCTAAGCATCTAAGTAATTAAAATTAGACAAAACTAATCAATAAAAAACAAAAGATTTTAAAGCATTATTTTCAGATAAATTATTATTAATTCGAATGTTTCACTACAATAAGACCACCCCTGTTTTGGGATATAGTTTTTTAATTAACCTATTAAATTTTTATAAGAAAGAATAGGCGAACGAGCTTATAGATCGCTAATGCTATTTGATAAAGACATTTGCAGATTATATATATTATTACTCATCTTGAATAAGTAGGAAAAAACAAGGTTTTCTTTCAAATACCCTGATAAATGGACGTTAAAGGTAAATAAAGCCTGTACAACATCGGAAATGTAAGCACATTTGACACTATTTTATCTCATTGTCCTGTATTCAGATCTTAATAACAATAGATTTCATTGGGAGTAAAACCGAATAATTTAACCCACAATTGAAATGATGGAAAGGGATTATTAATAAAGGATTTAGTGATGTGTCCCATTACTTGACAATATACCACATTTGCAGGGTTTGTCTGTGTTAGTGGCATCCCACGCGGTCGTTTTAGATCCCTTTGGATAATGAATAAATAGGCACGTTATTTTAGTCGCCCACGTTTGTGGCTAATTGTTTTACTTTAGACAGTCCGACATGAACGCGATACGATATTTTATAATACTACTAGTGCTTATTCAATTGTTGCTAATTCTACTGGAAAATATTCTGCTATTACTAGTTGTAATATTTAGTGCGCTTTCCTATATTATTGCTGTTGCTAATTCTAGCAATGAGTATCTTTATTTGTGTGTCTCTTACTAGTCTTAATTCAAACACTTCATTCTTTATCTTCATTCTCTAATGCAGAATTATATCCATTTCCATTGCTATTTATGCATGTTTCACTGCTGTTATATCTGTCATTGCTAATAAGCCGTAAAACAAGTATGCATATTATTTAATATACATATATTCCTTGCATATCTCCTTCGCTTCTTTCATTCTCATTAAACCTTTCATACAAGTTCGTCGATTTAGACTCTTGACTTGGCCCTTAATTAAAATGTCCTGGATTTGATCCAGGAATGTTCGCCTTGGCCTTCCCCTTCCAACTTTCGCATTCACTTTTGACTCATAAATCCTTTTTGTCAGTCCTTTCATTCATTCTCTCTACATGCCCAAACCATCTAAGCATACCTTTCTCAATTTTAGTCACTACATCTTCTTTTATACCACAACGTTCTCTTATCACACTATTTCTTACTTTGTCACTCAGTTTCAATCCACTCACACTTCTCAACGCTCTCATCTCTACCGCATTTATTATACTTTTGTGATTCTTCTGCCATACCCAACTTTCACTACCATACATAAGTGTCAGAGACACCATCTGACTATTCAAAAAGGGGCGCAAGGCACCATTTACCATATTCGCTGCATTCACTCTCCTTTCAATATATATATACTAGGTGAATCCGCGACTTTGTCTGCGTGCGTCTGAATATTTCTTGGGTAGAGTTTTCATTAATTTAGGCAAATTGTTTTACAAAAAAATACTTCAAAATTTATTTTAATTAAATTTTATATATATATCATTCCTATGTTCGTGTGGATGTCAGTGAACTCCTCTTAAAAAGGTGATTCAATTTAGTTAAAAAGTCATTGGGTAGATTTGAGAATGGTTTAGATCGATAATTCTATCCGATAATTTGCCCATATCTCCACGGAATAATGAAATACCTGGGCGACCGCTGGGAACTGCTAGTTATTATTATATATTCATATGAATTGTAGCCAGGCACTGATTGCAAAATCAAAATATTCTTCACTCAAGTAGCTTCACAAAAGCACTTTTGAATCGTCAATAGTCTGCCCGATGGTAACAAATCTACCAACGGTTTGGTCGATTCCGCCGTGAAGATATCGGCAATAATTTTAGCGGTTACTCATTTAAATATAGTTTTTTTGGTGTGAAGCTGAAATCAAGTCCAAACATTACAGTTGCATTGTACTGTCAACTGACATCATCATCATCGGTCTACCCTTTTCCCTATAATGCTAGGTTGGGCCTTCCAACCACGAGGCACCACTTTTCTCTGTTAAGAGCATCATATTTTGTTAAACCTGCCTCTATCATTTCTATATGGACCTTAGTCAACTATGTGGTCTTCGGCCTTCTCCCCTCTTTGAGTCCTACTGTCAACTGTATCATTTTTTTTATTGCTGATAGGTAAGCGCTCAAATATACTTTCATCTTAAATAAATTGATGATATAGTCTACGATCGTAGCACGCTAATCTAGTAAGGAGTATTTAGCTCTTATGGTTTCTACGCAGCTTCGTATTGGAACACAATTTTTTTGCAATGCAGTACATTTTTCCTATTAGGGTGCCAACTAGCCACAGTCGAAGCCTTCCTCCAGTTCGAAGTCATAAATATTTTTTATTATAATTGAACCCAGGACATCTTCTACCGAAAGGAATACTCGTACTACTTAGCTACCGAGGCCACCGTAGAATTAATGAACTTTAATTACAGAAGTTCTATATCTGTTAGTTACAACAAAGACTTACTTAATTGTAATGTTTTTATAGAAAAAAATAGTGTAGTGAATAATTGAAAAAAATGTAACCCGCATTCATTTACAAACTAAGAATTTCCGAGTTGCCCGGCTTTTCCAGCGGAAATGCAGTAAAAGGCTGGCACGGTTACCTCATTAATTAGAGGATTCTTTAGCCACTAGAAAAAATAGGTCGCGACCATCGCGCCGTGCTCAGGAAATAGTTTTTTTTTAAATCCAACCAGAGGTAAAACTGGATTTTTCCGCAGCCACTCGCTTGTATAAGTGTGTACATTGAAATGTTATGCAAAATAATATTTATAGCTTGTAGCCGCTTTCTAATAAAAAGATTTAAATTCATTTAGCTCCGCGATCATCAATGTTGGCAATATACATAACAAATTCGGT
The DNA here is from genome assembly GCA_015832385.1 of Elymnias hypermnestra. Lineage (NCBI taxonomy): Eukaryota > Metazoa > Arthropoda > Insecta > Lepidoptera > Nymphalidae > Elymnias > Elymnias hypermnestra. The sequence goes on from JACTOM010000934.1 coordinate 9,459,353, forward strand.
GTTTGTCAAATTTTTTTTATCAAAGTTGACGGTGTCCTCCACCTCCATGCCTCGAAGATCATGTTACGCCGTTGGTTTTGCGCCTGATCTCTCGCTGGTCGTATCAGATTGCCGTCACATCGGACCAGGAGAGTGAAGGAATATAGAGTGCACTTGTGTACTGAAGTGGTGTGTCTATGCTCTAAAAACCATCTCTCCTATGCCATGCATTGGGACGTTAATAGGCTGCTACTTACCTTTTCTTAAATACATACATACATAGCATCACGCCTCATTCCCATAGCTGCGACCACGTCATTTCACTTGCCACGATCCTTGCATATCTCCATCGCTTCTTTCATTCTCATGAAACCTTTCATACAAGTTCGTCGGTTTAGAGTACTCTTGACGTGGTTTTTATTTAAAATGTCCTGGATTTGGTCCAGGAACGTTCGCCTTGGTCTTCCCCTTCCAACTTTCCCATTAAATCTTGTCTCACAAATCTTTTTTGTCAGTCTTCTTTCTATCATTCTCTCTACCTGCCCAAACTATCAAAGCGTAGCTTTCTCAATTTTAGTCACTACATTCTCTTTAATACCACTCTCTTATCACACTATTTCCTACTTTGACGCAGTTTCAATCCACTCATACTTCTCAATGCTCTCATCTTTATCTTATTTATTTTACTTTTATGTTTTTTCTGCCATACTTTCAGTACCATACATAAGTGCTGGTATGAACACCCCTCCATTCACATTGTTAGATTCACATCCTAATATTGGAATTCTGAAATAAACATCATTTCCGAATACTTCATTGCTGAAGATCTGATATGCCTTAGTGGCTGCATGGATGAGCTGCTTCTATCTCTCTCTATCCTCGACTTGTTTTGGGGCAGTTGTAAGCTCAAGTTTCGTTATACTCTTTCTTTGGTTGAACCAACGGATAGGTGAGTTATCGATTAGTATTAGTCCTTTGACGTTTCATACCATTACCAGTTTCTCCAAGTTATCTAGCTGTCTCCGAGAGATATATTCAAAATAGTAGAAGTTCTAGTGTAAATGTGGTGGATAAATTTGGGATCTTAAGTTCTGTGAGGGCGAATCTATTTGTTCACGTTAATCACAGCATTAAAATAAAAACTTCTATCTTTTTTCGGCCAGTTCAAATAAATAATAATAAAAATCTTCTTACGATTATTTATAGTCCGTACAAAATGTACAATTCATTAAACGGTAACTATATACCTTTCTATAATCAACTCCTGGAATAGGTTTTAGTGATATTCCCTGATAAATTTAAAGCTTAAATTAAATTACTTTTAACGAAAGCTTTAATTAATGTAGTAAAAGCAAAAACTTTTCTGGGAGTTTGTTATAGAAACGTATCCTGTTGCATTTTAATGAATTGTTAATTTCATACAGACTATAAGAATTTTACAATGATTTACATAGTTTAGTGCCAAGGTTAGATAAAAAATTATTCAGAAAAAAACATGTATAAACTTATACATTAAAAAAAATCATTCTATGTTTAAGTAGGATGCAAGTGAGACAGCTAATGCGAGCTATGGCCCAATGTAGAGTCTGGTTACTTTTCGAGCCCCTTTCCCAATGCCCATATTCCGAAGCTATTAATAACATGAACTTATATATTTTTTGTTGCTATCAGCTTAGCTCCTGACTGTGATGATACCTGATGGCAAGTGATGATGCAGTCTAATAAGGAAGCGCTCTAATCTGGTTAAAGGTTTTTTACCTGGTATGGTTTCTACACAGGATCATAACGGAACACAAAACTTTTGCTTGGCTGTACGTCTTTACTGGAAGAGTGGCAACCAGCGATGGCCGAAGCCTCCCACCAGTTCTGGCGCAAACAAAATACAATTTACTACAAGCATCCTACCGGGGATTGAACTCGATACCTCTGGTAGCAAATCACTGAAACAAAACATTCAATCAATTTTAGAATATCAGCAAAGTAATAGAACGATGCTCACATACATTTAGGATTTAAAAAGAAGACCGCAGTCTTTTTCAAAAGATCCCTTGTTCAAAGTTGTATCAAATCAAATATATTTATTGCAATATCAAGTACAACATACAACCTATCATACAATAGCTCGCATCATCTATAATAATATGAAATAAAATAAAGTTTTAAATAATTGTTTCATCCTTATATCACATATTTAAGTTTGTACGAGTATAAATCGTGCACAGTTAATTTAATAAATACATTATAGTTTAGGATGAAACGAAACAAAATAGAATCATTTCTGATGTGTAACCACTAAGCCAACGTAGCTCGTACAGCTACATACACAACACTAATTAGAACGTCCATCTGTCGCTTCTTATCGCAATCGCTATTAATGATTGTTTCAGCTAATTGCTCGGCAGTAAGCTCCACGATTGCTCGAGATAGCGGCGGCATTTTAAATGTCGGCTCCAACATCAAAGCGGAGCTTCAACAGTTCACTTACAAAACTAAATATAGAAAGCGGATTGAGGGTTCCTTTTTGATTATTTAATGTTAACACTTGACTGTAGTCTCACCTGACCGTAAGCGATTGAAGCTTTGTTGGGTAATACTTTTGATCTAGCTGGCTACACCAGAATACCCACAAAAACACAGCGGAACCCTCTTCGTCTGTGTTAGAGGTCAGAACCTCACTGACTCATTTCTGGCTGCTTTGACACTACACATGTATCCTATTCAAAGGTTCAAGAAATGAAAAGCAAAACTGCGCCTTCTGACACCTTTCTTCGACCCAATTGGATCACACTCTCCCTTACTGTCTTTTATGCGTCCATCTTTAAGATGAAAGGCTCACAGAAGGAAGATATAGCCCTCTAACCTGGCTCTCCACTGAGTACAGCGACTATAGCGATCGCTTCCAACCAGCGACAACATGAGACGGTTCTGGGGCTCCCAAGCCTCACATCTCACAATCTGGTGCAGGTACTTACCAAAGAAATCGGTCAGCTTCTGCACCAACCTGTAGCACAAGGATTCATGCCTCCTGGCAGTGGCGTAACTGTACCATGTAGGGCCCATGGCTAATTCTTTTTATCGGGATAAAATAAAAATTACAATTTAATTCCAATAAGGTATTTATTAAGAAAAAACCTTTTTTTGAGCTACCTGTTCCGTAAAAGTCTCTATTATATAATGAAAGTTTAAAGATCAAGCCATAGAATTTTCAATAGGCAGAATAATCAACTCTCGTAACCTGTCTTGTCCCATGTGCTTAGAGTACCTCTTGGGCCGGGGCCCTCTTTGTCCAGCAGCCCGTGGTATTTTTCCAGCCCTGCCACCCTATAGTTACGCCACTCCCTCCTGGGATGCCAACCTTCCCAGTTGTGGTTAGGGTTTCTCTTTTTTAGAAATGATTTTACCGCTTTTACTGCATGCAGACTACATTGATCTGGAGTGTAGGATTTGGAGGACAAGGAATCCTGTTACACCGACTAATCCGATGGGAACCGCTTCTTCATCCATGACTAAGGGTTCGTTTATGTATTCATTATTTACGTCCAAATGAATCTAACTGTGACTTGTCGAGATGAGGATCTATATTTTTAACTCTTTTTCAAAATCCACCTCAAGAGAGATGACTGTCTCGGAGAAGAAGTTCTCTCCATCCTGTAATATCTCTCACTAGATAGCATGTTTGAAAAACTTACAGCGAGACCGGAGAGATTATATTTTCAACAAAAAAATATTATTACGTCCAATTTCATTGTGTACGATAGAATCTGGTTCATTCAATACACAACGGATCAAAATGTAGAGGTTTTAAAGCGATGAATTTTGAGGATTTTCAAAGGTCCTCTCTCCACGAGTGATGTTCTCAGCTCCACAATGCAATTCATGACAAAGCACTCTGAAGTTTTGTTATACTTTTTAAACGTCGCTCTTGTCGCTTTCAGATGATTTTTATTTTCAAGTCAGGTACTTATTTGTTGCCGTGATATTTCAATAGCACAATGAGAAAAGATACTTTATATACTCAATGTATTATATAATAAAGTAGTAGTTGTTATAATAAAAGGGGTTATATTATATTACAAAACGGACATGTTTTTAACATTCATAAAATAATACAGCAGTAAAAAGCATGCAGATGGAAGTCCTTGCAGTCGCCTATCAGTACAGGATAGCTAAAAGGCCTCCAAAGCCGTTGGACTTTATGGCGGCTAGGTCCGGAGATTCAGGGCTATCGCTAACAGAGCTCTGATGGAAAAATGATTTCGAGACCTTGGGTCTCCGACTGCGGATATAGTCTACATGATCTCACCTTGACTATTGGCACCGATGGGTGCATGTGCTGATAGCATTGCATTGCAAGTACCTGCACTAGATCGTTGGCTGTGAGGAAATGCCGACTGTCAGGAATGTGGTGCTTCTGTAAATACGGTATACCATACTCTGGCGCACCCCAGCGACATGTGTTCTCGTCGCTGGTTAGAGGAGACCTTTCTCTGGAGAGCATAATTAATGTAATTCTCAACAGTGAAGTTAGGTGGGTTGGCAGCGGAATCTCTTCCGGAGATTCTTGGCACCCCCTGCCCCGCCGTTACCATAACCGCTGCCAGAGCTAGGACTAGCGGGGCTGCCGGGGACTGGGGGCCATTGCTGCCTTGTTTTGGTAATATGTGGTTGTGCCAATAATCAGGTTGCTTGGCAGGCGGGTTGGTAATCGAAGTGCTGACCTTCTCGCGCCGATAACGCTGCTGCCCGTTGTCGGTCTGTGGTACATAGGTCAGCTATATAGAATGGTTATACCGCCATTTGTCGGTCGCCAGAGCCTCGTCGGTAGAAGCAGGGTGCACTGCGTGCGGGTGAGGTTGGCGTTTGGAGAAACGGATTGGGACTCGTTTCCCCCTTACGCCCCGTAGTGGAGCTCAGAGTCACTCAGCGTGTGATAGAGAGGGCTATGCTCGGAGTTTCTCTTGTCGATCGAATCAGAAATGAAGAGATCCGTAGTAGAACTAGAGTCACCGACATAGTCCTACAAATCGCGAACCTGAAGTGGCAATGGGCGGGGCACACAGACCGAAGGACCGATGGACGTTGTGGGCCGAAGGTGCTGTAGTGGCGACCCCGCACTGTACGGCGCAAGATCGGGCCTTGTGGACGTCATTACGTGAGACCTATGTCCAACATTGGACGTCCATCGGTTGAAGCGACGACGACGACGAAGTTAGGTGGAGGGCGGTTGCCTTCTTTTGTAAGATTGTCATTTCGCTGAAGGAGGCAAATCATAGGCTAAGCAAACAGCTTATGACATATATGCTTCATGCTCCACGTCATTGAATTAGCAGATCTTTATAAATGTAGTTCACTAGAGTGGAATGTGTTTAAGAAACCTCTACTAATTCACTTATGGATGAGGAGAGATTCGCTGGGTTGTAGTGAGTATTCTGGATTCAGCGAGATCCACATTTCCGATGGGAGGAATTCTTTCATAGGGGTGCGCGAAAGCATTTTCCAGTCGAAAAAAATCAAAGGCGATTGAAGGTGATAGAAGAAAGTTAATGTGGCCCCCTTGGTTGGAAATGATTATTACTCGCCTTTTATGCCCCAGAGCCAACCCAGGAAACAGCTAGTATAGTGTATAATATTGCCAAATCATTAACTAACTTAATAATTATACAATAATGGCCGCACGAGTAAGGGTAGTTAATTTTATCAACGACAGTTATCATTAAATCATTGTCCAACTACACCGGTGTTGTCATGTAACAAAAGCGACTCTTCGTAAATTAATTAACTCTTATTAATTTTAATTGAACAACAGCGAGGCGGTCCAATTATTTGTATTCATTACGGAAAGCAATAAATTATCGATTAAAGTGAAAAATTGTTTGATGACAATGCAAAGTAATTAGTACAGTGTTTTAATAAAGTGACAAATCCTTCAGGCGCGATGTGCACTATATTTTAGGGTATTGAATGAGACTGAGCCGTCACGTGCGCCTTCATAGTCTTAGGGATATCGTGGCGAGTCACTAACAGATCGGTTTTTTATTATATGTCGGAGAATAAGAGAGAACCGAGAAGCATAAAGTACAGGGGCGTAGGGTTCTCCGCCGACATCGTTATTAATTAGATCCATTATTTAATTTCTTATTCTGTGGGCGTTCATGGGTATTGTTGGTGCAATCAAACACTGTATTAATTAACTCGGTTTATAATGTTCAATCACTTAATGTTCCCGATATCAATTTACACAAACTCATTAACACTAATAGCTAGGAACGCGACAGTTTCAACAGTTGACTGTTCCGATCGAGCGCTACTCGACAACTGTCGAGTGACTCCCACCGGACTGCCACCATTGACTATGTCGACGCCGATAGATGGCGCCAGCGTTCCACAGATATTTGCCCTCCGACATATATATCCCGATCCAGACAGATTATGAGCTATTTTCGTTCTCATTTTTAACCGACTTCAAAAAAAGGAGGAGGTTATCAATTCGTCTGTATTTTTTTTTTAAATATATATATATGGATAAGTCTTAAAGCATGTGTGCAACAAATGGACGAATAACTCAAGATCACGCCAACCGATTTCGATTATTCTCTTTTTATTAGAAAGAATATACTTCAAGTGTTGTTTTGTGATAGTTTGGTAATGTTCTGATGATGGAATCTATGACAAAGTTACGGAACTCTTCAATTCTTAGGAGCAAATCAACGTTACTCGGTTGAATCTTCTATAAGCTATCCAGATATTTGGGTTGCCTACCGTAACATCGGTATGGTCAAGTGCTAGTTGCAGTTAAATATGAAGATCAATGGAACTCCTCAACGGCTTACAGTAAGAGTGTGATTTTTATCAAAATCTATAACTGTCTGTAATCAAATGCCAACGACCTTACGTTTGTTGCTGCATTGTAATATTTGAAAGGTGAATTATGTGTGAAGCGGTGGTATAAGGGTTTCGGGTTCGATCCCGGGTGTGGCGATATTAATGTAAATTTAACTCTGTAAAGTTGTTTCCTTTAAACGGTGTTATCTCATGAGAAACGCGGTTTAGGTGTACATATATTGAGACAAATTTGTTAGTTTACTTCAGATTCACTAAAAATCATAAAATAAATAGAAGTTTTAACAAAAAAAGAACCGCCTTCAAAACAAACTTATAAATATATTAATATGCTCTAAAAAGTAAGAAATAATTGCGTATTCTTTTTATAGTGTTCTTTGTATTGTTATATTTGGAGTCGGTGTCAGCCAAGGTACCTACATATATAGCTACAGGTGGGGGAGACGCGGGAGCTGTCAAGTGGACACGCTGGGAACATCTACCTTGGCTGACGCCGACTCCAAATATAACTATACGAAGAACACTATAAAAGAATACGCAATTATTTTTTACTTTTTAGAGCATATTAATATATTTGTAAGTCTTTTTTGAACGCGGTTCTTTTTTTGTTAAAATTTCTATTTATATATGTCTCAAAGGAGTGCAATAGATAAAGAGAAAGTGGCGAACGTTATGTTAATATACAATATGAAACAAAGTATACAATACCTAAAGCAATAACCATTTCGAATAATTTAACATTGATTTCCATAGTATTTGCTTGTCAAAAAAAAACAGAGTTTGACACAACGTGGGAAATTAAAGATTCTATCTCTGTAACCGACGGGACTCATACTAAATACAAATGTATCTGAAATTTAATAATTTTAAACCCTATAATAGGAAGCATAAGTCATATATTTGAATGGAGTATTTGTATCGTAGTATCATTTAAATGTAGTTAAAAATGTTACGTTCCATTTTATGCTTTTAATCTCGACATTATTGGAGTTTTTTCTTAATGCATTCGCGAAAGTTCGTTACAATAAACTTAATGAGAATGGATGTAATATTAAATTAAAAGTGCAAACTTTTATATTTAGTTACAAATAAGCAAGTACTGCCTCATTGGTCTAGTGGTTAGCAAGTTCGACTGCAGACATGAGGTCCTGGGTTCGAGTCCCGGATCGGACCAATTCAAAAATCAATATTGAGTTTTCTATTAAGATTTTCTCAATATTTGTCCGAAGTTGGGACGTTGGCGGTGTGATCTACCCCCGTGTCTCAAAGAGCACGTTAAGCCGTCGGTCCTGCGCCCGATCTCTCTCCGGTCGTGTCGGATTCCCGTCACATCGTACTATGAGAGTGAAGGAATAGAGAGTGCACTTGTGTACTATGCCTGCCAATCCGCAGTGGAGCAGCGTGGTGGGTCTATGCTCTAAAAACCCTCTCTCATGTGAGTGAGGAGGCCTGTGCCCAGCAGTGGGACGTTAATGGGCTGCTACTTACTTTTTACTTAAGCAAGTACAGTTCTTTTGGGTACCAGAGTGGATTGTGTACTCGTACTTTTGGTTCTCCACTCAGGGATGTCGAATGTTCTGCTGGGTTTTACTGGGTATTCTGATCTTTCAGCGAGTCTCACACTCTCTACCCGGGGTGCGTAAATGCATTTCCCAGCGTCAAAAAAAAAACTACTAATACTAAAGTGTTAACTTGTTTAAGTTCGCATAATTTCTTGTATGCTGTGTGTTTATATATGTTTATGTACTTAAGTTTAGTTTATGAATTACATTTTGTAATTATTTAAGTAGTGTATAACTGAGTCAAGTTTTCTCTTTCAAAGTTATTTGCACCTCCCATTCCTATCTTCTGTTCCTCTCACCAGAGATCGCTCTTAATGATAAGACCGCCTTCACACACTCTATTACTTAATTATCTGGTTTTCTTTCACATAAGTTGTATTGTCTTTTCTTAAATGTGTGCAATAAATAAACAAATAAAACTTATGGTACTTACGTACTAATGCCACCGCAGCTATAGACAATAATTTTTAAGGTTAGGATAGGTTAAGCTTTTCCTTTTTTTCATTCCTGCTTAATCTTACTTGAAATCTATTGAAAACAGATAAAGCTGGTGTGCTATCTGAAATATATAGGCGAATTCTAGCACCCTACCCAATAGATAAAGTTGGTTTTGCAGGGTTTTGGTGGTTGTCCAGGGAATCCCACACTGACGAATGGATTTTTACTTCACTCAAACCCTTTCCAGGGTCAAAAAACGTTAGGTTTTTAGCCTTTTCTGACGCTAGAAGAGGCCACCGCAGCAAAATTGATACGACTAAAAATCTAAACTAACATTCGGTTCTGCAAACTAGGTCCCCTGCCCATTGCCGCTTCACCTTTCCTATTCGGTAGGATACGTCTTTAGTTCTCCTACGGATCTCCTCATTTCTGATTAGATCACGTAGACAAACCCCAAGTATAGCCCTCTCCATTGCCCGTTGAGTGACTCTGAGTCTTCTAACGAGGGTTTTCATTAATGATCTTGTCTAATAGCATCACGCCTCATTTCCATAGGGGTATGCAGAGACCACGTCTTTCTACTTGCCACGATCTTTGCATATCACCTTCGCTTTTTTCATTCTCATTAAATCTTTTATACAAGTTCGTCGATTTAGAGTACTCTTGACCCGGCCCTTATATAAAATGTCCTGGATTTGGTCCATGAACGTTCGCCTTGGTCTTCCCCTTCCAACTTTCGCATTCACTCTTGACTCATAAATCCTTTTTGTCAGTCTCCTTTCATTCATTCTCTCTACATGCCCAAACCATCTAAGCATACCTTCCTCAATTTTAGTCACTACATCTTCTTTTATACCACAACGTTTTCTTATCACACTATTTCTTACTCTGTCACTCAGTTTTAATCCACTCATGCTTCTCAACGCTCTCGTCTCTACCGCATTTATTTTACTTTTGTGATTCTTCTGCCATAACCAACTTTCACTACCATACATAAGTGTTGGCACAGACACTCCTGCATGCACTGCCAGTCTGGCCCTTTGAGACACCATCTGGCTATTCATAAAGGCGCGCAGAGCGCCATTTACCATATTCCCTGCATTCACTCTCCTTTCAATATCACTTTCACATGTTCCATCTTTTGTAAATTTAGATCCCAAGTATATAAATTCTCATTATTTGCCCATAATTGGCGGTGTGCTCCATCTCCATGCCTCGTTGAGTACTGATCTCTCTCCAGTCGTATCTGATTGTCCATCGACCGACAATGTTAAGTTTTCCTAAAATTTGTAATGTTTAATGTACCTTTGCTAATTTTCTTCTTTCATACGAAGTTTCTCGTGATTAAACACACCACAAATGGAATTTAACAAACGATAAAGTATTGCATTATTAATTAAGTTATCGAAATATGTACATCATAATTTTTCGAATAATATTTTGTTTAGATAATGTAATTTCAGAAATAAATTTCTTAAAACTAAATACTTTCGACGGCATCGTTGGCGCAGTGGTGCGAGTATTCACTTTGCTAGCGGAGGTCCCGGGTTCGATCCCCGGTCGGACGAATATAGGAAATTGTATTTTCAAATTTGTCTGAGTCTGGATTTGTGTTTCTGTACGATGCTGTGTAGAAACCGTAAGGGGTTAATCACCTCTTAACAGATTAGCACGCTTTCATCTTAGACTGTATCATCACTTACCATCAGTTGAGATCACAGTTAAGCGCTAATCTGTCAGCAATAAAAAAAAGCATCAGAATGCCTTCATATTTTTACTGCCACTTTCGGATACTTGCTTTGTAATAAAACTTAGTTCGGAAACATCGTTCTATACCTATTGCATATGTTTCCATTCACAATACTCGAAAAGTATGATCTATTGAAGAAAACAATAAAATCCTTAGAGAACGTGAAATATCAAGCGTTTCCACGTGGTTTGCTAACTTTTATGCTGAAATATATGCACATGAACCATATTTTTAATACCTTTTACACTTACAACCAAATTTATCAAATCAAATCAAAATATCTTTATTCAAGTAGGCATATTACAGCACTTTTGAATCGTCAAATATTTTTTTTTTCTTTTCTTTACCACACTCTAATTCTAATGTACGTCTGATGATGATACTCCAGAACGACTTAAAATCTAAAGTTACAAGGGTTCCTTCGCGCTCTGATCCGAGAAGAGCCCACAACAAACTCAGTCGGGTGTTTGAATCATTAAATTGAGCTAAAGCACACCCCAACTGATGTTGTAAATGATTGGTATTAATAAAACACAAATCGTATTATTATATTTTATTATTGAAATCAGAATAATTTACATTGTAAAAAATACACGTACTCAGTAATAATTACGCTAGGGTTAACAAGTTTTGACTCTATTTCATTATTCAGGTTTTTTTCGTTATAAAAATAAGATGTTGCTCGATCAGATCTCTCAAGACAAAATAAATTAAAACTTTCAGCCTTTTAAAATGCTAAAGCTTTAACGAATTGTTAATAATTCGCAAGAAAAAGGAATAACACATATTTTTCATTTATACTCTGTGACAATAAACAAAATGTCAAAAGAATTACGCATACATCCTAAATCGATATTTCATTAAAATCGATTTTCCATAAATATCAGCATAAGATTACTAATTATGACATAATTATTCAATAATCAGTAATCGTAATAATGTAACATTAATCTGTAGCAAAATTATACTTTGATGCCAAAGTATAAAAAAAATTAAGTCTTTCTTATAAATCTTTTAAATTATTCTCATAATTGTGGTTAATACTTATAAGAAATATTGTATTTTGATCAAATTATAATATCAAGAGACATTTATTTGTGCTGATATGAAATAAACCCTAATAACTCTTTGGCATATCTACGCTTAATATTATAAGCTGTCATATTTATTAATGTTTTTAAGTAAGATAACGCTTTTTACCTTTATCCATATAAACGTAGGAGTAAAATTACTACAATTTCTGATATTTTACGTACAAAATGAAGTAAGATATCGATTCTAGACGCAATTATTAACATTTTTGTCAATAAGATCGAAAAAATATCGGATAGCAAAACATTGTCGACTGTTCTACTATATTACTTGACATTTTACCTATAAAGTTAAGCAATATATCATTTTTTGTAATCCTTATCAAAGTCTCTTGTTATATACGACCAAAAGAATACGAAAAATATTCGATAATGCAGTAATTTGCCTTCGTTTTTACTCCACTATCTTATATTTTACCTACTCAATTAAGCAATATATCATGGTTGTCGTCATTAACGACTCTTGCTGTAAGAGACCATAGAAAAAAATATTTTTTGTTGCCAGATCCACTAGAATTACTAAAAATATTAAATGATGTAGTAATTTACCTTCGCTTTTACTCCACTATCTGATATTTTACCTACTCAATTAAGCAAAATATCATTATTTATTGCCAGCCCAAAAAAATCGAATATTATTAGTTAATTCAGTAAATCCCCCATTTTTTTTTACTTTACTGTCTGATATTATACGTAGAAATATAAGGAATAAGTCATTTTTGTCACCATCATCTACATTATCTTGCTCAAAGTGTAAAAGTTCATTTTCATATTGGGGTATATTATCTCCTACGTTTGTATGGACGTTTAAGTACATAGTTTATATATATAAAAAATCCCTTTATACGTCTTGTCAACTTTATTTGGAGAATGCTATATGAAATTATCTTTTTTTGAAGGCTTTATTATTTCAGTCGCTTACTCTAAATACAGACTTAGAACTAACACGTTTTTACACTTACAAGTATTAAAAATAAAAGCTGCTTCTTTGGAGTCTTAACGCTCTAAAACAACGCTACTTTTTATTGATTCAACGTCACAATCATGAAGACTTAAGCGATATGTATTTTTTAACCGTGAGAGAAGTTTACTAATTGACTAACCACGAAACATTGACTTCTATATATAATTTATTGCGGCATTGTACTGTCTCTAGTGTAAATGTATTTCTATTGCGTTATTCACTTCTATTTAAAGATACAGTTGAAACCTAACTAGTCTCGTCTCGTCATCAACACTATTGAGATCTTAGACCTTATCTTGAATCACTTAGATCACAGATTTTTAGTCTAGACCCTAACCAATTTCATTAAAATTTTAATTCACTTCGTAAACGTGTAATTAAGAAATGCCTTGAATTGGCAAATACATAAAAAGCCAAATTTTAAAAATTAGTAATTAAAAATAGTAATTAGAAAATTAGTTTTAAAACTGCTACTAAATCGTAGCAAGCAGTTGATGTGGACAACTTCACTAGTGTGCTTAATTCTCTGGTGATTTGTCTGTAAACATATATTGATACAGGTAATTTCATTGCAATTATAAAAACCGTGCTGATATTTTTGTCAATGTACCAAAAAAGCAAAGAAATATTTCACTTCCATTCCTCTATAAAAGTTACAACCTAAATTCCTGGATTGTCTAATAATGCTAAGCTAGCTGATAGTCCTTTCGTCCCTTATTAATAAAATTATGAAGTCTATGAAAGTCATCGTTCAAAAATCAGTCAAAGTTGTTATGGACTGTTTAATTGTATATAGAAGTCATTGTCACGCGGGAACTATTGCATACAATTTCTAAACGTCGCTAAACTTGAACGACTATAAAAAAGGCAGATGAAATCGGTCGTGAAAGTCTCCAATTTATGCAACAATCTTATATAATGACAATAAATAATGATCATGAAAAATTTCATGTGAAATCACTATCATAAATATCAAATGCGATTTGGTAAAACGTAGCCCATTAATAATTTCATCAGACTCTCAAGAACATAGAAAAGAATATCGTTTATTTCCTTTAATCAATTTAAAAATAAATATTTATCATAATATAGTTCGGGTAACATGAAAAGGTAATTATAAGATTACAAATTGATAACTCCGAGATGTGTACAAGTTACCTTTCACATCCTATCTTCTTATTTTCCGACATCAAATACTGCGATGGTAGTTTTAATATCCAATTTGACAACCAATTTTTATTGAAATTGATTATTTACTTTAGTACACACAATAACTATAAAAAATCGCAGTTATTATGATACAAGTACCTAAGGGCTGTTTAAGGAAATATATTTTTACCCATATAACAAAATCAGTGTTCAAAATATATTAATTTAAATTAAAAATCGTTATATTGATAATAAACTTTTGTTACTTGATTTGAAGGTTTTATTTTATCTGAAAAATATTAAAAGTCCAAAATTAGCTTATTTAGAGAAACATAGATTTGACGTTATTATCTGTGGTGTTATCACAGTCGCAATATTAGATGTCGGACGAAACACACTTAATCAACATTTAATTTTAGCAATTGACAAACAAAAGAAGAAAGTGACGAAGCATTCATTAGATACAGCGGCAAACAATCGAAAGTCTACCATTACAAAACACGAACAGTCATCTCTTAACAAATTATTTTATACAGAAATTTTATCCGATATTTTTTACACACCACGAATTTACATTCAAAACATCATTTTGAAAAAAAAAGACGAAAATACAATTGAAATCGAAATTAAATCTGATTGGACGGACAGAGATGCCAACGAAGGAGTATTTAAAGAACATAACGTGTCAAAATACTGGCCATTAAAAAGAGAGAAATGTAATTTCAAAAATGGAATCAATCATTTAATTAAATAGGGATTACGTGAGATTATTCCGCCAGTCGTCCTGCGGCGGCGGTGACGTGCAGTTGGTGGCGCACCACCGCGACTGGGTGGTGGGGGGGCAAGGGTTGCCCCCGGGCCTCTGGCGACGTATTATCCTTCGAGTGCGTAAGACCGATCCGACGCAGTTGCCGTCATTTCGACACGGGCTCCATTCGCCCCAATCCGATACCCGGCAGTCTAGCAGTCCTATTATAAACAAAGTAATCTTCACTAGAGTTCGCTTAATAGAAGAAATATTACCATAATCTTCTTCAAATTTGGAAATGGAGTACTCCTCTAGAGATCCTAGGTCCGTTTGCCGCGGCTAGTTATCACCCTAACAGGAAAGACGTGACACTGCCATTTTTTATCTTATAGACACGTATTAGAAAAAAGAAGTTTCCGATTTTGGAAACTTCTTTTTGCCGGGAAAAGAACTCAGCTCCTTGGTCAGAGAAGCCATGTCATCAATTATACGGTAGTTCTAGATTCAATAGACACGAAATATGAAATGTAAATATTTTTCTATATCTGTGGAACCTTACTAATAACGTAAAATAGCTGTTAGTGAAAAAAAAAAATAAGAAGCTGCTAAATTTTAAATCAATCGCAGTCTTTTGGTGATTTATGGATGAGTGAGTCCGGAGTAAATGCTACTGGTAATGTAAATATTTGTAGTGAATTCTTACTCATTCTTTTCCGCTTCCTTCTTTCAGCCGGATCGGTGTTGTCACCGCGGAGCTTGCGTCGTCTTCTAGCACGATATCTGCGTGCAAGACTCCGCAGAGCTGACCTTTCACTCGCTGTGGGGCCTGATGTTGGTAACTCGTTCGCTGACCGTGGTTCCTCGGTCGTACTTGTTGCATTGTTCGAATTCATTGGAATACTAGATACATCAGTAAAAAAATCAGTTAGTAAATGAGCTTAAGAACAATTTGTGTCTTCTTTGTGAAAACGGTTAAAATTTTTATTGAAATGCTGGGTACATTTAACGGTCTGTCTTAAAACGTGGTCTTTGTTTAAAAAAGTTGAACCAATTTCGACAAAACTATTTTTGAAATTACTATGATCAGTTCACACTCTTTATCGTGTTCAAATTTTTCAACCTCAATAAAATCCTTCGTTATTTATCCACTAAAATAAAGTGAAGTCCAACAAACAATCTACCTAGACGTAAAACGTATGTTGCCTATAATCTTTGTTATGTCTGGTAAATGATCGTGAGGGAACCTAAATAATCCGAAAGCTTACAATCTTCTAAACAACAAATTTCATTAAGCAAGGGATCGAGAGGCCTTTAAAGAGTTGAAGGCCAAAATTCAGAAACGAAAATTCGTATAGAAGTTCCAAGCCCTTGTTTCCTGTGATTGTCAAAGGCACATTCATACTTACATGGAATAGTAAGAGTAGCTACTGTCAGGGGTAGTGAGAGATCCGTCGGAATAAATTCTTGGTGCTTCAGCTCTTTCCACCTCTTCGGCTATAGCCAGTGCTTTGTTGCCATCCAGCATGTCAATGCTGTTGTGGTTGAGCTTGTCGAGCTGCAGCACATCGTATTTTCGGTCGTCGCTATCGCGGTGAAATACTTCCGAGAGCTCGTACTCGCGGAGCTAAATTATATAAACTACTTTTAAATATGTCATAAGGCCGTTTATTGATAAAAAATACTGATACACAGATTAATAAGCCCTAAGTCATATAAACTCGTGATTTAGAAGTGAGGGTCATTCCAAATTATTTGTTATAATAAATATTATAACAGGAGAGATACTGGATTCCTAGTCTGGATTTGTAGGGCTTCGGTTTTGGCTAGTTATCATCTTACCAGCAAAGACGAGCCGTCAAGCAAAATCTTTGCATTTCGGTAAAACCCTGTGTGGAAACCATAAGAGGAAAATCGTCTCTTATTAGGTTAGCACGCTACTATCTTAGTCTATATTAGATTCTAAGCAAATATGTTTAGAAAGAATAATTAAGAGTGAAGCCTTTGATATTCTACTTATTGTTATTAAACATACAGTACAGTAAGTAGATGTATATATAGACGACTATATTTGCTTCGTCAATCTTTCGTTCCTATCTGCGAAACAGATAAAGTCCATTTATTAGCATTAGATTAAGAGATACTTGTGTCAGGAATTCTCACCCTCCCCAAAGTATTAAAGTCACATGAAGTTATATAAATAAATGATTTAAACTTAAAATTATAACTAATAAATAAAAATAAAAATTTCCATGTTTATCTGTGTGTGAGTAAGAGTGTGCGTGCGTTTGTGTGTGTTTGACTATTTATATGTGTGTCTGTGAACTACTATTATACCCAAAGCATTAGGCGTTTTGAATTTAATAAGTCTTCAGTATCATCGTAGTTGAGTTCCTTTAACCACTTTGGTACTAGCCTTTTACAATGATGGCTGTTAACATGATGGATGTTGTTTATTTTGTTGTATCTTAAGACTGTATCATCGCTTACCATCAGATGAGATTATAATCAAGCGATAACCTTAGCATTATAAAACTGAAGAAGTAAATACCTTAATAAATTGAAAAGTCGCAATTGGAGGTAGTCTTCTCAGATGAGGGTAGAAGAAGGAGCCGGCTGGGTGCGAGGGGTACTTCGACGTGATGCGGTATGCCACTCCTTGCGGCGCCGTCGGCCAATTTGGTGCGGTGAAAGTGAACCCGTTGTCGGTACCCGCATCTAAAGGATCCACCTGGAATAGAATACCTTATGAATATTTCCTCATTCCTGACAGGTTACTTGTAACCTTATAACCTAATTTCCTACTCTGGACAAAAGCCTCTTCTAATTTTGTCTATCTCTAGTCTTGACCACGTGCACTCATCCACTGCTTCAATATTGTCATTTCAATTAAAGTATAGCCATATTTTTGGTACCAGTATAAAACTTTTACTCCATTTATATACTGCGGTCTCAATCCTCTATACTTTTGCTTTGCTATTGTTTAAGTGATGTTTTCTATTTTTCCTATTCTTCTGATATAATGAGATCGTTATTCTTTCTTAATTGTGTCATTGGTCGAGTGGGTAGGATGTTCGACCACAGACATCAGGTTAGGTTCAAGTCCCAGGTCCGGCTAATTCAAAAATAGATATTGAGTTTTCTATTAAGATTTTCTCAATATTTGCCCGAAGTTGGGAAGTTGGTGGTGTGATCCACCTCCTTGCCTCGAAGAGCACATTAAGCCGTTGGTCCTGCGTCCGATCTTCTCTCTGGTCGTCTCGGATTTCTGTCACTTCTGACTATGAGAGTGAAGGAATAGAGAGTGCACTTTTGTAATATGCCCGTCGGTAGCAGTGGAACGTTAATGGGCTGCTACTTACTTTATTCTTTTGACCTTCCTTAGGATTAACGTACTCCTCTCCAGAGAATTACCAAAGGTCAAGTACCGTACAGCTTCTTTCGTAAGGCCCAGATTTGGCAGCATATATTAAGATGGATACAACTCACACAAAAACTTTCATTTTTATGAACATGATCTATACCTCTTCCAGGTGTTGCCTATTCTTACTTGGATTTCCTTTGTCATTTGAATGAAAAATTGCACAATTGTCTATATAAGCATTTTCATTATTAACTTAAGTGCTATAAATGTTTACATGTATACTATTGTCAGAATTAGCATTTAGTATGTTTCTCGTATATTGTTTTAAGTTGGCATTTTAATTAATAAGTCGCTCAAGTGTACTTGAAACTAATTATAATACGACATACCTCTATAGTGATGCTGTCGATCCAGTTTCCATCAACGCAAAGATCAAAGCTGTCGACTCCAATGAACCAGTCGGGAGATGGGATCATCCGGGCCATTACCGATACCTAAGGAAGCGAACCAATGATCATGAATTATTCATCTTGTTAACTTACTCCAATACACATGTTATGGTCCCTACGTATAAAATCCGAATTTTGTGAGACATTGCTTCAAAGATAAATTATTTATTACATCTCTACATTTTGTATCAATGGCATGTTTTTTAAGCGTCATGTTTTAATGGTTGGCAATATTCACTTAAAAGGAGAAATACGGCTAAAAATCTATTTGAAAATCCGTTATTTTTTCAATAAAAAAGGGTGAAACTTGGTATCTACCAATTTTAGATAAATAAAAAGAATGTTTCATATACGATAGTTCATGTTCCAAGTAAAAGGTTAAAACCTTTACTATTCCTTAACCTATTTATCAATATATGAAGTGTATCTACATAACAGAAAGTATCTTAAATATGTACAAGATAAAATGATAATACTACTCTAAGACGGTTTCCCAACATATGATATGGCTACTGTATATAAAAATGGCATATAGGGCGATAGCAAAGTCGGACAGGCTTTAAATTAATATATCTAATATTAAGGTGACCTTTGTAAATGACCTTTGGCTAAAAGTTTGACCTAATCTGAGTAGGTACTTTGTCGGCTGATAAATGGACGGACATAAAAACTTTGTTTTAATGCTGGAGGCAACTGAAATACGCAACTGGCAATAAATGGCCGAAATGGGGCTGAAAGAAATTTCACTTTCATTACAGATTTACTTGAATTGTATATAGTTTTCTTGCCATCCGAAGAGTGATAAGTCTTTTTCGCTAATCTAAATATGTTAATATCTTATACCTCGATGAATACTGTAATACTGTAACTGTAATTTTGCAAAAACATGACGGATGAAGCTGGCAGCTAAATGTGTGTATTGGTCCTAAAGGCGTTCAAGTCGTATCATCGGAAGCTATTGTAATCTGATTTAATATAATCATAAGCTAAACAAATTACTAATATAAAAGTGCATTTAGAGGATAGATTAAGTTGACGTAGCTAACTTTACATAACTTTTAAAAGATGGCATTATTTTTAATGTGCTTTTTTGAATTGTCTACGTTTATTACCCTATTTATTAAAATAGTGTTACCTTTTTTAAACATTTGGCAAGTAGAAAGATTGGTAGATATAAAAAAATTTCACGGTGGAATGGTAAACAAACAAAATTTATGTGAACTGGCAGTAAATAGCTACAATGGACCTATGGTAAATGCCTTTTTAATTTGTAATTCATCGAATGTCTGTAAACATATTATTACAATAGTGAGGATTAGTTAAAAGAAAAATTGTTTGGGAGTCTTGAATGTAATAGTTTGTTTTGATTAACGCACTAAGGGTAGAATATATATTTTGAGGTCTTTACTAATATTCTACAACTTGAACTTACGACATCTTAATAGAACTGAACTATCAGTAAATGGCCACGATGGAGCTACCATGACTACTCCTTATATTATATTTCCATTTGTATTGTAGCACTGCATTTTTAATATAATTAGATTGTTATATTCTAGGTCCTCGATTGAAACTAAAATACATACATAGCATAACGCCTCAGTCGCCTTGGTCTTCTCCTTCCAACATTCCTATTCAGTCTTTACACTCTTGATACACAAATCCTTTTTGTCAGTCTCCTTTCATTCGTTCTCTTTACGTGGCCAAATCATCAAACCATACCTTTTTCAATTTTAGTCACTACATCTTCTTTTACACCATAACGTTCTCTTATCACACTATTTCTTACTTGGTCACATAGTTTCAATCCATTCATACTTCTGAATGTTCTCATCTCCACCGCATTTATTTTACTTATGTGATTTTTCTGCGATACCCAACTTCACTACCAAACATAAGTGTTAGCACCAACACTCCTCTATGAACAGCCACTCTGGCCCTTTGAGACACCATCAGGCTATTCATAAAGGCGTTCAGAGCACCATTTACCATGTTCCCTGTATTCACTCTCTTTATAATATCACTTTCACATTTTCCATCTTTTGTAAATTCGGTTCCTAAGTATAGAAATTCTTTCACCTCTTCCATTTAGTCCCCGTCTATCAAAATATTGCCATTCATCATAGATTCATCTCTTTCAAAAAGCATAAATTTCATTTTGTTTACATTCAAGTTCATTCCTTTCCTTTTCAAAGCTTCATTCATAATATTTACCATCTCCTGTAGCTCATTAGTAAATGATGCAAGTATTACTTGATCATCAGCATAGAGTAAACATTTGATGAGTAATTAATTCATTCTTAAACCATACATACTTTCTTTTAGATCTCTTAAACAGTTATCCGTGAATAGGTTGAACAGCCATGGTGACGCAACACATCCCTGTCGAGCACCTATTGAAACTAATTCGATGCGATTAGGGCTCATAATATTGTATAATACAGTTTGAGGACTTTATTAATGTTCTAAGACGTAAGCTTTTGACCTCTCGATAGCAGCCAGTTGATAAATGGACACACATAAAAACTTCGCTGTAGAGTGGTAAACAAACGAAATTAGTCTGAACTGGCAGTAAATGGCCGCGATGGAGCTACGATAAATTCCCCTTTTATTACAGCTCGATTTGAATTGTCTACCGTTTTTATTCGTGTCGTCTGACGTATCGTAATTGTTGTTTGCTCTCTCGGGCATTAATTAGTGTTGAAATACGATATTTTCGAGGGGACCGAAACGTTTTACGTATCGCCAATTCGTTTGTGAAATTATTGTAGCTCATTGTTGGCTGACTCGTTGCAATCGCTTCGCGGAATTGCGCTATCGGTCGTTGCGTGAGGTTTTTATAATTGCATTTTTTATTTATCTATAGAGTTTATTGTCGTATTTACGTAAAGTATAGATAAATATACTTTATTGGCATTTACCAATATTATTTATATAACCAATTTATTAGTATTATTTTTTAATTTTTGGAAGATATGGAAAATATTCTGTTTGTCTTGCAAATTACAGCTACTGATGATAAAACTGGGTATATCCCTTTTTTTTTGTCGCTGGGAAATGCAATTTACGCACTAACGCGGACTGATGACCAGTCAGGAGTGTGGGACTCGGCGATGGAAGGTCTCGCAATACCCACTAAAAACCAGCGGAACCCTCGTCAACCATTAGTGGGGCAACAGGTGTTCAGCTTTCGCATTCTGCCCTGGTGTCCCGGATGAGTCTGGCGGAGGATTCATGGAGGCGGGAGGAGATTCGCAAATATGCGCCGGCTTATATTCCGTCTCCTTCGGCGGTGAGGGGTTGCATCCACCGCATTCTCCCTCTCTCTCTCTCGTGGACTTCCTTCAGCGAGACTACCGTCTCGCAAAAGAAGGCCACTGCTGCCCACCCTCTCTCGCTGGAGAGCATCGCGCCTACAAGGCTTCCCAACGAGAGGTCGCCGCCGATCAACGCCACCAGAAGGTGACGCTGAGGTCCCCAGGCCGCACAATCTGCCACAGTGTGATGCGCCGAATCTATCGCTACGCCACACTGATGACAAGCGGGTGACTCCTCCCGACCAATTTGGTGTAGGAACTTTCCGAAGCACCCCTGTCCGGTCAGAACCTGCACTAATCTGTAGGAAAGCGTCCCGTGCTCCCTGGAAAGCCATTGCTCGAGGTGAGGACGGATCGCCACCACAGTGGCCATGCCTGCTACTGGGGATCCGAGATGATCGCTCCATTTTTGGACTAGAGCCTGGTCGGCTAGGGCTCTGACCCTTCGGACTTCGTCGACATCAGGCCGCAGGCCATCTGCCCTTGCAGCCACTCATGTGTCGATACACGACCGCTAAAGCTTCCGCCCGTAGCTCCCACGGGGGATCAAACTGGGTATATCCCTGCTTGTCTCGGCAAAATGATGTTGTACACTTTGCGATCTATCCCTAAATATATATTATATGGTGTTACATAGGTGAATACAAAAAAATATTGTCAAAATCAAATAAGCACAACAGAAATCTAGAAATTCGTATTTCCTACCTATTTGGTAGATGTAACTGTATGTATATTCTACAATATTAAACAAATTCTGAAGAATTTGTCAGCAATCTGCAATTTTTGCAATTAAATATTTATTTAATGATTTATTTTACGCCTGTCTCTATGTCCATCAGATATAACTCGACCAATCCTAATAATAGTTATAAAGTAAATAGTGAAATAAGTGAGGTTGCTCATATAATATCTTGCATATGTATAAGTAGTTATCTCCGCCATCAGTAATCAGGCGGTATTGCGGTTACCAGCTAGTAATAATAGTCTATGATCAAAAGAATACTCACTCTGGAATGATTTCCGTCTACAAAGAATTCAGCTTCAGTCCTTCCTGCACCTTGGTTGATAGCTGGTGCACCAAAAACATCCATGGTTCCAGGACTTGAGCCCAGGGAGTCAGAACGTCCTGATTCAGCAAATTGTCGTACCGGGGCGGACACCTTTCGGCTTAGGCGGAACAAAACATAGGAGCGGCTGTGTGACACACCTGTAGGCAAACAAAGCGATGTTAGGCGAATTACATTTCCGAGAGTTTCGGCGTAATAATGAAACTAAGCAAATTTATGTTATAGACTTTGTTACTGTCTAGCAAATACTTTTTTCCTCGCTGGTAAATGCATTTACGCATCGCGATTGTGTGGGATTCAGCTAGGAAGAGGACCTCGAATAACCCACCAATCGGAACCATCCATTATTGGGACATACGAAGATCACTCCTCTTTGAAGAGTCATGTTGAGAGTTGACGAAGGCGACTGAACGTGTGCAAACATACAACGCTTTATACTTCGCTCCCTCTGCGTCGAATGGGAGCAGCCATTTCCTTCTTCATCTTTTGTTCGTGGGCCTCATTCAATAGGACGGCTTTCTCATAAAAGAGGGCCATTTTCACCAAGCAGCTCTTATTGAAGAGCGTCGCGCCTACAAAGCTCTCCAGGGAAAGGTACACACCGATCAGCACAACCAAGACGTGAAATTGAGGTCACTAGGCTGCACAGTCTGCCAAAGTGTGCTGACCTGAATCTATACCAGCACCACATTTTTCGCAAGGTGGTAACTCGTCGCGACCAATTCGGTGTAGGAACTTTCCGAAACTTCTGTGTCGGGTAAGATTCTGCATTATTTTGTAGGACAGCATCCTGTGCCTCTTGAAACACCAGGATATGCTCTAGACCGGGTACTTAAGAAAGCCGATAAAAGAATGGTAATTTTTATGCCACCACTCTCTCAATCAGTACGAAACCTTCGTAACTATTCGCGATTGACTTGAAATTAAGTAAATTTGTTGTTTATGTAACATAGACGCTCACTAAGAACAAATTTCGCATATTTCTACGGGATCGAGAACAATGAGGGTGACACCGCAAGGTACATATATTTAGAAATTTCTAGTTATTAATGTTACTTTGAGACACGTCAAATGTGATCTTCTTTGCTAGTAGCTTTATATATTATAATGAGACAATAGAACATGTATTTTATTGTAAAATAGGAAATCGTGAAATAGGAAATAGCCACTATTTTAACGAGGCAGAAAATTCTCTTGCGTTATATTGAAAGAAAATTATGGCAGAATAAACTAATTTTCATTTCTTTATTTTTATAGAAGAATCGGTTTAATTCAGCAAAGTAATACAGTATATAAAAACCATCAGTGAAAATAGGACAAAAATGTCTTTGATAATGATTTTCTAAGAGGATGTTTTGTAAACTGCCTCATTGGTCTAGTAGTCAGCTTGTTCGGTTACAGACATGAGGTTCTGGAGTCGAGTCTCGGATTAGGCAAAACAAAATAATAGATATTGAGTTTTCTGTTAAGAAATTCTCAGTATTTGCTCCAAGTTGTGTTGTTGACAATGTGCTCCACCGTCGTGCCTCACAGAGTACGTTACGCCGTCGGTTGTTGTGCCTGATCTCTCTCCGGTCGTGTCGGATTGCCGTCACATCGCACAATGAGAGTGAAGGAATTGAGAGTTCACTTGTGTTAGCGCATACACTTGTGTACTAAGCCTGTTAACCTGCAGTGGAGCAACGAGGTGTGTGGTATCCTATAAAGACCCTCCCTTCATGAATGATGAGGCCTGTGCCCAGAAATGGGACATCAATGTTTTATGATGCTTTTTCTATAGATAACTTATCCTAAATTCGTTACTAAAGAATCAGTTTGTGACAATCCGTTTGTGACGAAGATATATATTACGAAATAATTTTGAATACAGCAATCTCGTGTCAACTACAAAGCTTAAAACTAAAAAGAAGCTTCTTATAAACAGAAACTCTTATTATTTTTCGTTGAATTTAACATGGTATAACCTTTTTCTAAGGTATGTCATAAAAACGAAAAAGGAGGTATGGTAACGAGCTACCTTTATTTTTTGCTTAACCGTCCTAAGCTACCTATCAGAACAGATCAGATTTAGACAAATTAGAAATGTTTTTTTGGAACCCTCACCTTTTACTAGATATACCAAAATTATATATATTTGTCACATTAAAATTAAAATTTATATATGTTGGTATTATGCATGATAAAACAAATGTATTTAAAGATACTCCGTTTCATTTAATATTTTTTTTCACGCTGGGAAATGCCTTTACGCACCCCGTTCAGACAAAATCGGGACTCGCTGGCAGTAAGCCAGAATACACCACTAAAACCCAGCGATACCCGCCCCATCCTTTAGTGGAGCACCAGAGGATCGGTTGACGCAATCTACCCTGGTACTCCGGGATACTACTCCTGCTGGGAATTTACGCACCCCAGACCATCAGATAAAATCTAAACGGGAATGTGGGACTCACTGCCAGAAAGCCAGAACACCCACTCAAATCCAACGATACCTTTACAGGAGCAACTGGAGATCGTTAGACGCAATCTTCTCTGGTAATCCGGGATACTCCCGCTCGGAAACTTAGAAAAGAGGTAGGGAAAGCGCAAATCCACGCATCCTACCTCCCAACCTCCTTCGCCGGAGAAGAGGAGCGTCTATAGAATCCTCCCTCTACCTCTCATGTGCCTCCTTCAGCGAAATAACAGATTCGCAGAAGGAGGCCACTGCCTTCCACTCCCTTTCGCTAGTGAGCATTGCGCCAACTAGACCCTCCAACGAAAGGTTTCCTCCGACCAACTCCGTTTCATTGTTTTGTAAGAAATAAGTATTATTTGTATTAAACTTAATTCCCTGTTTCTTTTTCGGAATTTTCTTTTTTTTTATATTGTGCATTTTATATAAATCTATTATATTAATAGGGAAAACCTCGCAGACTTCTGTATATTAGTTATAATGTAATTTTAAAGATTTGTTTCCTAGATAATTAAATGAATAATTTCCTAAATTTAACTTTGTACATCCGATTGTGAAGCGAGTATATTGATCTATAGAAAAATAAAAGGCGTAGAAGCCTTTTTTGAATAAATTCTCATTAGCCGATACAAAGTTGATTTATAATGGGATCAAAACGAACACTTTCCCGGCGGGTGCTTATTTAATGAAGTTTTATTAAATCTCGGATGAACTGCGAAATGGCGGGTAGAAAAAAGGGGTGCAAAATTGCTTTGTAAACAAATCCTAGAAAAAATATTACACAATTTGTCGAGAACCCAGCGAGAACTTTCCCATCCGAGATCCTTGTATTCGCTTTAATTCAGCAGTTGATTGTGTTGTCCAATTTGTTGCGAAGTTTTTTTTACTGGTTTTTTTGCATTCGAGCGAGTCTTTGCAAGATTTTTTTGTTCTTTATTAAGAGTTAAAGTTAATTTTATTTCATTGCTGATAAGAGGTAGATTACCTCTTGACGGTTTTTAAATAAGTTTCATTTACATATATAACATCACGCCTCATTCCCATAGGGGTAGGCAGAGACCACGATTTTCTACTTGCCACGATCCTTGCATATCTCCTACTCATGACCTGGCCCTTATTTAAAATTTCCTGGATTTGGTCCAGGAATGTTCGCCTTGGTCTGCGCCTTCCAACTTTCCATTTACTCTTGACTAAAATAAATCTTGAATAAATCCTTTTTGTCAGTCTCTACGTGCTCTATCTAAGCATACCTTTCTCATTTTGTGGTATATGTTTTATTTAGCCTATTTGATTGAAGAATATCGATTTTGATGAAGCTTCGTTAGAGCAGTGTTGTTTGAATCTGGGCTGATGGATGACTCCGGCAGTGGCTGGCTACTTTCTTACCAGCAAAAACTGCCAAGCAAATAATGTATATTCCGGTACTATACTATGTAGAAACAATAAGAGGTTAATTACCTCTTACCAAGACTGTATCATTACATCAGTTGAGATCACAGTCAAGCGATCAAACTCAACAATCGAAAATAATAGAATAAAAATTTATTTCACGACGTAGACTTATACTGTAATTTCCCAAATTTCCACAGCAAATTTTAAATATAAAGTACAGTGAAATGGACTACATTGCTTTTAAGTAGCGAAAAATATTGTTATTTTTCTTAAACACTTTTGATAACAAGAACAGATGCAATGACGCATTGAATTAATGAGAATAACGAATAATGTCGCCTCGATTCAGAAATAAAACAATAACAAATGACGCCAATTAATATACTCGCAAAATTATATATAAGTTATTATTTAAAATGATTGCAATTTGTTTTTGTAGGTCACTTGGCGGTTATTCATACATACATACATAGCATCACGCCTCATTCCCACAGGGGTAGGCAGAGACAACGTTCTTCCACTTGCCACGATCCTTACATATCTCCTTAGCTTCTTTCATTCTCATTAAACCTTTCATATAAGTTCGTCGGTTAAGAGTACTCTTGATCTGACCCTTATTTAAAATGCCCTGGATTTGGTCTAGGAACGTTCGCCTTGGTCTTCCCCTTCCAACTTTCGCATTCACTCTTGTCTCATAAATCTTTTTTGTCAGTCTCCTTTCATTCATTCTCTCTACATGCCCAAACCATCTAAGCATACCTTTCTTAATTTTAGTCACTACATCTTCTTTTATACCACAACGTTCTCTTATCACACTATTTGTTATTCTACACTTATTTCTATGTAAAATATTATTATTTATGTATGTCATAATTATAGGATGTCCTCAGAATGACCTTCAAAATGGCATGGCTTCCCCCTCCTCCGCGTGCGGTGTGTTACAGTCCTTACTTAAAATAATAAATTCTTTGTTCTTTTATCTATCTATTGATGTAATTGAATTTCGGATGGATATGATAGATTTGTTGCTACAACACCAAACTGTATCCTCCGATTTTGTTATCATTGGTTTTTTTGATTTGCCTTCCTATGGATGCGATTTTAAAGACGTAAAAAGTTTTGAAGTGGTGGAGAAAAAGCGATTGTGCAATATTTTATAAGAACCTTGGCGCTTAAGCGTTGCTATCATCACAGGAGTGACATTCCGAGTCAATTAGGGTTTGTTAGTCCGTTTGTTTGCGCGTATTCTTGTAGCCGCGCCAATTGGCAACTCAGGAGTTCAACAATCTGCTATGACTCAACACTTATGTGAACAACAATACGTTATAACACCGTGTTTATGTTATAACAGATATTTCATATATCTCCCTTTTTATAAACAAAACTAGTGGTTCACATGATGTAGTTTCCAGTCCGTGGGAAAATGAGAAAATCCGTTCTTTTAAATTTTATCACAATCGTGAACTGTGAGTTAAGTTGTCCAAAACCATCTTTCTTTAACATTATAAAACTTTGTCATAGCTGTGTGTTATCTGTACTTAATAGAATAAAGCTTTAGAATTAGTTTTGTATGATTGCGTAAATCTGACAAACTACTGTTGCGATTTGAAAAATTACTTCAGTGTTCGATAGCCTGTTTATCGAAGAAGGATATAGGATATATAACGTCACGATAAGACACTGATGCACCAAAGAAGAATGTTTTAAATTCAGTCAAGTTTTTCTCTTTTGACATATTCCACTGCGTGCTGCATAAACGGTTAAAATTTCGTAAAAATCATGTATGACAGAATTATTCCGTTTTAAATGTTCTAAAACAAAGTCTTCGACAGCAGCTGTCTATCTATTAAGGTTGACTCATTATAACCTCTTTTGTGTGACGCAGACTAAGTCGGTTTATTAAATAAGACAAGAAGCTTGACCGTTCTTAAAGCCAACTCCTAGGCCGTCTAGCGAACTTCTTAATTAACCTTTAAACCTTTGACGTCAGCATTCTGGTAAAATGGAATTTTTCACAAAAGATATGTCGCCACGCTAATTATTTTATAATGGAAATTACTTTGCGTCATATGTTGATTTACAATCAAATGATTGCTATACCGGAGTTAGCTAATTGTAATCGAAATTTCAGAGCAGACTTATTAATTACCTTTGATTTTGTAAGTTTTTATTGTCTTGATTTATTTGTAGAATATTGCTAAAATAAAACTTAGCTAAAATAAATGATTAATAAGCCTAATAATAACGTTAGAATTTGGTTTTATAACTGATAATGATTGGAACTATTGCGTTAAAAAGTGTTTTGATGCTCTTTGTGACGTCATCATTGTTGAGGTGGGGAGACCTTTTATAAAGGTGTGACTCGAGAGCGAGGCGCCTTAGGCCAGATCGCCGAGATCTGGCAACAATTAAACTTTTTAATTCTCCGATCCCTTGGCAACGGAAAGCCAAATACTTAGGAGTCACCCTAGATGCGTGCATGCACTTCACCGTACACATTCGCGCCGTCCGTGGCAGGGCAGCGTTTGTGCTAAGTCGCCCCTATCCCATGATCTGCAAGAAGAGTAAATTGTCACTGCGCCACAAGGTGACACTCTACAAAACTTGCATCCGCCCCATATTCTCTTATGCGAGCGTAGTGTTCGCTCACGTTCCTGCACGCCGGCTGGTTCGACTCCAGACGCTGCAGAACAAATTCATGCGCATAGCCACGGGCGCCCGCTGGTTCATGCGCAACGTCGATCTCCACAGAGATCTCGACCTCGCAACGGTCAACAATCATTTCAAAACGCTCTCCGTAGACTACTTCAAGAGAGCCGTCAGTCACCCCAACCCTCTCATTAGAAATGCCGCCTCTTATGGGATTAGGCTAAACATCCCGCCTAGGAAGAGGCGGCCCAAACACGTCCTTGACGACCCAGACGACCAGATTACTATTGACAATGCCCCGTACACTAACACACACACACAGCGTCTTCGCCGGCGAAGACGAGGTCCCCGCTATCTGACGCACCCCGGCCGCGGCCACCAGTCGCGGACAAATGGGCGTCAAGATTAAGCACCTGTCCGATTGTCTATTTCAGCAGCAGCAAACGTTGCTCTAAGCCTAGGTCCGAGCCTCGCAGGAGGCGCCCTTAGAGCAACGTTTTCCCCCGACGCAGCAGGGCCCTTCTACGGGCCCACCCCTCGGCAGAGCTTCTGCGCTCGCCACCCCTCTCGGTTACGCTGTCAAAGCCAGTAGGGCTAAAAGCAACAACACACTTCGAATAAAAAAAAAGAGCGAGGCGCACAGTCTACTGTTGGATTTTGCTCAGATAACATTGTAATAAAATATTGTTTGATCTTGACTCCAAAGTGTTTACTTGTTCGATGGATTTAATTGCTTTAATTTATCGTCATCTGTCAAATTATTGCCCAATATGAAATTCCTTACTTTCATTTACTACATAGCAGACCAAATTGAAAATAAGCCTGCTTTATAGAGTCAAATATTGAATTAGTAAAGTCATAAGAACCGCTGACCTCTTTATTTAATTAACTCCCCAGTTCATATTTGACAAATATATTCAAAGAAACTGGAAGATCAAAGTGACAACAATACAAGTTTGGACGTTTGGAGAGTGTTAACAGATAGAAAATGAATCTGTACAATTTTTAAATAAGCACTCAAAAATATACTTAAAGCGTTTTAAAGATGTATTGCGTAATGTCCCACTGCTGGGCATAGGACTTCTCAATCATATGAAAAGGAGTTTTAGAACGTAGGACCACCTTATCTCAGTATTGGTTCTGGATTATACAGGATTCTCCAGGATGGTTTCCTCACCGAAAATCACAATTATGAATGTTACAGATTAATTCAGCAGATAACTTTACTGAGTGAAATCTGTCCAGGGTTTGAATTTGTAATTGAACATTGGGTTCTAGTAGTTATTAAAATTGCCAGGAGTTGCCAATTCAGCACAAAGCTACAATACACAACTAGATCAATTGCTACATACGAGTGCTTTGATTGGCTCTGTCTTATAACTGTGTCAATAAGCCTCTTACACGTCATCATTGTATGTGATTGTTTTCGAAGCCTGTTTAGTATCATAACGTTGTATATGGCAAAGATTAAACTGTGTTTTTACTAGCTGTTACCCGCAGTGTCACTTACGTATTTCCTGGGCCCATGCTTCTTCGAGTTAATAGAGTACAAAGCCAAAACACAGCTGTCTTATACTCTGAAGGCGCTCATAACGTTTTCGTTGAGTATCGTTGCAGGCTTCAGGTGTATGCGAAGGTAGCGCAGCCCACGGCCTTCCAATGATGAAGTGTCCGGAAGTAAGGGAGAGGAGGTAATTTGGACATGATGATAAGGGGCACAAAGGTCTGCTATTAAGAATGGCCTCCATTTGTGATAGCAAAGTAAAAATTTCCTCGAATGTTAAATGAGTGTTTCTTATAACGCGTTTAATGTGGTGCCTTACGGAGTTCACACCGGCCTCCCATATACCGCCAAAATGAGGGATGGGGGAGTAAAATGTATGGGAATGACGTTTACATTTTCGATTAGTTTCGATAAGAAACGTCATTCCCATACATTTTTTGAGCGTTAGCAATCATCCAAAGTAACTTGTCTAGAGGCCCTGATCCAGAAAAAAAGTAAGTAACAGCCTATTAACGTCCCACTGCAGGACACAGGTTTCCTCAGTCCTAGAAAGGAGGGTTTTTTAGACACGACTGGAGCAAGGTCAGGCGCAGGCCTGAGAGGCTAACGTGCTCTCCAAGGTTTGGGCAAATACTGAAATTTTCTTAACAGAACTTCGTGGTATAAAAGACGTAGTGACTGAAATTGTGAAAGTTATGCTTAGATGGTTTGGGCACGTGGAAATAATGAATGAAAGAAGACTGACAAAAAGATTTATGAGTAAAGAGTGAATGGTAAAGTTGGAAGGGAAGACCAAGGCAAGCGTTCCTGGACCAAATCCACAACATTTTAAATAAGGGCCAGGTCAAGAGTATTCTAAACCGACGAACTTGTTTGAAAGGTTTAATGAGAATGAAAGAAGCGAAGGAGATATGCAAGGGTCGTGGCAAGTGGAAGGACCTGGTCTCTACCTACCCCTATGGGAATGTGGCTATGTATGTGTGTGTTCTTCACAGAAAATTCAATATCGCTTGTTGACAAGATAACCACTAGACCTAGACGCCAATCAATTAAATAGAGAAGGTTATTTAATTATTTAAAACTCATCATTGCCATTAAGGGATGTTCTCTAAGACATAGTTTTTTAATAGTTTGTATTCCTTTTGATGACGTTTTTTTTTGATGAATTTTGCTTTTGTTTGACCATATGATCTGATAAATAACGGAATTTTATATTTTCCCAATTCAAGAACTACGCCAGGGATAACTACTTAATAATAACAATTAAAGCGTCCCTAAAATGTGCTAAATGCATATGAATGTAAACGGTGTTTACAAATCTAGTTTTTAAATTTGATCCGACTTTCTTCTGGATAATATTTTGGAGATTGTCTTACCAATTTTGACACAATTTTCATTGATAAGTAATTTGTAAAATAACTGATCAATTATTTTTTAATCAATAAAGGCTTTCAGTTAATTTATTGCAATGTTGATAACAGGCACGCGTTCCTCCTGTTCCTGTTGAAATATCCTTAAGGATATATGTTACTAGTTTTTGTTTCCTAACAAAATGTACAATGTAAGACAAATGACATTAATTCAAACTTCACTAGCCATCAAAAAAACTTTCCTTTAACAGCTCCTTGCTATGTTTTTGCTAAAAGTCACACATAACATGTGTGCCTCCAACTACTGGCGTTGTTTGTTTAGAAGTTTCCTTATTAATTCTTGTCTGAACTAAGTGTATAACTTATCTACTTATGGTGGGATTGTAATATGACAAAAAACATCTAAATTAGACAAGTTGGAGATCTATTATTCTTGGTATTTACGAGCGTATAGGAAACTTTCAAGATGTAGAGCTAAAAGAACGAAAAAGAAGTATTTTGGTAGTGTCTGCGTGATATTGAATTAATTATCACTCCAATATAAGTTTTTCTTAAAGAAAAAATTGTTGTGCGTTTAAGAGTACACGACAGAAGTGAAAACGAGCTTATTTTATTTTTTGTATTAAAATTAGGTTGTTCGCTGTATTTACTGTATCCTTTCTTCTTTATTTCTATTATTTTTCAGCGACAAACTAAATAGGTAGTAAGGGAGAAACGTTTTCTTGACATTTCTCGGTTTTATCCCTAATACTTGTGGAGGGTTGTTAGAAGGGCGCCGAGAACAGAGACTCGGCCGTCATTAGTCCCTAGATCTCGAAGAATAAAGGGGGATTTCACTAAACCGACTGTCGTATTTTGTACAACACACCAAATATAAATCTCAATCGAAAATATAAAAGAATAATATATTTACTGAATCTATATTAAGATTTATAAGCAGAATTCCATTTACTAATTGATTTAATACGTTATCTATAAGTAAAAGTTTGTTTGACTTGATATATACAAAATGAAACATATATTTGCTGAATATAGTTGTACAGGTTATATATAAGCCTCTAATATTCTACTTATAACTTTGCAAATTCTTATATATTTTAAAATGAAATTATTTTTCCTTTGGTATATAAATAACTAAATTTAAAGAAATGTCTTTTAATCAAGTTGATATTGTTATATGAGGGTTTAATTATATAATTCTTTAAAAGTGAAGACCTATATATATGTTCTAGGACCTACGTGGATAATACCGCTAGTTTTATTATAATGACATTATGAAGGATTCAAACAGAAAATTTAGTTTTTCTTTATTAACTCTGTGTAAAGTAACTACGAACTAATTACTAATAAAGTGGGTAGTGTCACTAATTTTTATCAAAGATTTCACACAGAATCTGCAATTGATTTTATAAACTGAAAGCAAAAAATTCAAACTTACAAAGTATTTGGAATAGGATTCGACACAAAATTGTGGAAAAGTTAAAAAAATACAAATCGTTTAATAATAGCAGAGTCCGCGTTGCTTGGTTAGTGAAACGTGAGCGTATTTCTGCTATACATACGAGTACATACATACATAGCATCACGGCTCATTCCCATAGGGGTAGGCAGAGACAACATCCTTCCACTTGCCACGATCGTTGTATATCTTCTTCGCTTCTTTCATTCTCATTAAACCTTTCATACAAGTTCGTCTGTTTAGAATACTCTTGACCTGGCCGTTATTTAAAATGTCCCGGATTTGGTCCAGGAACGTTCGCCTTGGTCTTCCCCTTCCAACTTTCGCATTCACTCTTGACTCATAAACCCTTTTTGTCAGTCTCCTTTTATTCATTATCTCTACATGCTCAAACCATCTAAGCATACCTTTCTCAATTTTAGTCACTACGTCTTCTTTTATACCACAACGTTCTCTTATCACACTATTTCTCACTCTGTCACTCAGTTTTAATCCACTCATGCTTCTCAGCGCTCTCATCTCTACCGCATTTATTTTACTACTATTTGTTTATTTTACTTATTTTATTTATTTTACTGCTATACAATAGTACATTTTAAAAAATTATATTAAAATATTTGGCATAAAATCTATTTTATAGTTATTTTTTTATAAAAATTAATTAAAAGTGCGTGCATACAAAGTACACATGTCAGACTTCTTTGGCAAACAATTTTTTAAGTCTTGTTTATATTTATACAAATCTCAAACTTCGGATTTCCGAGACTTAGAGGGGGCGAAACAGGAAGATATGCTAGGAATTTCATGAATTTAAGTGTCGTTAAAATATTGAAAGCCTCGAAAATTAATACAAATTGTTATTGAAATTTCAAACGACGAATTGTAAATAAAAATGACACTTGTTTTTTGACGATATTAAAAATGATTAATAAAATTTTGCTTTTTGAATTTATAATTTAGTGGACGACGAGTGGCAAATTAAAATGTTATTTGTACAACAAATATCTGCACATCTGCACGCTGCACATCTTCGTGATGCCAATCACGCGTTTCATCCGTAAAAAAATTACCCTCATGCGCTTAATGAAGTTTCACTTCAAAAATTCTTTAATTCAGTTCATTAGCTTACATCGTAAACATTTGTGGAAATGACGATAGTGTTTCAAAATTTGCACATATTTTCGTTGTCATTTCGTAACAACGTTAGAAATATTTGGACAACAAACAAAATCTATTTGTAGCAAATATTTTCGCAACAAAAAAAGTACATATTTTCAAAGTGACAAGGGATCCACCGTTGATGAGACATCGTCCAAATATTCAGTTTTTACTATCGTTTCTCTGCAACGAAGTACTATCGAGACTACTTGAGAATTGACGCCGTGCCAAGGTTTAGTACGAATAATCCTATGACTAAGCCGTAGTAAGGTATTGCAGGGCTGGGAAGGAAATATGAAGTAGGCAGGTGTGTTGACTAATATAGACAGCTTCGAGACGCGGGGTAAAAGCATTTATTTATACAAATAAAAGAAAACAAGTGTGCTTTAAACTATCAACTTATTACTTTCATCAAGTAATATAAATAATTTATAGAAAACTCAAATGACAAATGGTAAATAAGTTAAAATTAATTAAATCATAGGGGTAGGCAGAGACCACGTCTTTTCCTATGCCACGATCCTTGCATATCTCCTTCCCTTCTTTCATACTTATAAAACCGTTTAGAGTACTCTTGACCTAACCCTTATTTAAAATCCCCATTCACTCTTGACTCATAAATCCTTCTTGTCAGTCTCATTTCATTTTCTCTACATTCATTTTCTCTACATACCCAAACCATCTAACCATAATTTTCTCAATTTTAGTCACTACATCTTCTTTTATACCACAACGTGCTTTTATCACACTATTTCTTACTTTATCACTCAGCTTCAATCCACCCATTCAATCCACCCAAACTTTTCAACGCTCTCATCTCTACCGCATTATTTTAAATTTGTGATTCTTCTGCCATACCCAACTTTCACTACCTTACATAAGTGTTGGCGCCAACACTCCTGCATGCACAGCCAGTTGGGCGTAGTGTGCAGAGCACCATTTACCATATTCCCTGCATTCACTTTCCTTTCAATATCACTTTCACATGTTCCATCTTTTGTAAATTAAGATCCCAAGTATACAAATTCTTTCACCTCTTCCACTTGTTCCCCATCTATCAAAATATTGCCCTTCATCATAAATTAATCTTTTCATAAAGCATAACTTTCGTTTTGTTTACATTTATTTTCTATCCTTTCCTTTTCAAAGCATCATTCATAATATTTACCATCTCCTGTAGCTCATTAGAAGATGATGCAAGTATTGCTTGATCATCGGCGTAGAGTAAACATGATGAGTAATACATTCATTCTTAACCCATACATGAATAGGTTAAACAGCCATGGTGACGCAACACATCCCTGTCGAACACCTCTTTCAACAGGAAACCACTCCGTGTACGTACCGTTTATTCTGACACAAGCACTAGAACCCTCATCCCATACGTAAATAATAATAAGCTGCATCCAAAGTGCTGTCCATAGGGTATGTTCAGGAGATGGACGGAGATCATCCAGCCTTACGAAGAAGGAAGCCAGGGCGCAAGCGGGTAGTGCTGGACCATCTCCTAACCCCCTAGGGGTGGCCTCTGATTAATAAATCCGGGAACAATACCCCAATAGACGGATTCCAAGGGAGGGACAGGTGGCGTGATACTCAAATGGAGAGATTCGGAGAGACAAGCCCTGTGAGAAAATCTCTGACAGGAATACGGATGTATCCAGATCCAGCGCATTCGCCAACGAACATGGGCAGGAGCATCATCGGGTTTTATCCGGTAAAAGTCTGTCATGACCCGTAAAGCCTTCCCAACTCTCCCTTATATATATATTAGATATTGTCTATTTATTTTGGTCTTGGAAACGAAATGCTCAATATGCAGACCTGCCGTTAGGCAACATGGAAACCATTTATATATCTAACCTCGATTAAATTATATATTTAAACTACGACGAAGAAACAAAACTTGACGGACATTATGTACATGCAAGATATTTGGCATTTATCATTATACAAGTTTAAACAACAAGCAAATATCCTATGACTAATGGTGAGGTATTTTGGCGCTGGGGCAGAGAGAAAAGACAGGTGTGTTGACGAATATAGACAGCTTTGAGACGTGCAGTTGAAAACGTTTATTATTTATAACCTGGATGAAATATGATTCATTAGCGAAACTTTCAAATTAATAGTATAAAAACAATATACAGATAAATTTGTATCAACCATGTAGTGTACAAAATACCTGTTGTTGAACAGCAAAGACCGTAATGGATATATCATAATCCCTTTGAGAGTGGTTTCTGGGTTAAGCCAAAAGGCTTCTTCTTCTTCAAAAAAAGAAAGGTATGCGTAGATGGTTTGGCCACGTAGAGAACGAAAAAAAGGAGACTGACTAAAAGGCTTTATGAGTCAAGTGTGAATGGGAGAGCTGGAAGGGGAAGACCAAGGCTGATGTTCCTGGACTAAATCAAAGTCATTTTAAATAAGGGTCAGATCAAGAATACTCTACACCGACGAACTTGTATGAAAGGTTTAATGATAATGAAAAAACGAAGGAGATATGCAAGGATTGTGGCAAGTGGAAGGACGTGGTCTTTGTCTACCCCTATGGGAATGAGGCGCGAGTCTATGTGTGTATGTTTATTTTTTAAGAAATCTTAGTTATCACCAGCAAACACGAGATAAATTGCATTCCGCTAAGTGCTATGCATAAACCCTAACAGGTACCTCTAACAAGATTATTCACATTTAGACAATAAAATCACTTACCATTAGTTGGGATTAAGGTCAAGCGCTAAACTGACATCAATAAAAAAGGACATACGAAGGCAGTTTGGCGTTGGCCTGGGTTAAGAAGGTCACCGCCGGAGGAGGCGGGCTACAAGGCAGCGTTTGTAAGCGTAAGTCCGTCCATCGTCGAGAATCCTCAGTCGGATTCATTCGGGGCACCAGGGATGAATGCAAAAGTTGAACCCCTGGTGCTTCATTCATGGATGAAGAGGGTTCCGCTGGGTTTTAGTGGGTATTGCGAGGTCTGCTTGTTCGCCGAGTCCCACACTCCTGACACACGGTCGGGGTCAGTGCATAAAAGCATTTCCCAGCGAGAAAAAAAAAAAAAAGGTTTTTGACCTTCTTTCAACGTACACATAACTATGTATCGAAATCATTACATAAAAAGTTAGTAAGTATAAGCCTGCCACATGCGGTTTTAAAAAGAGAAAGGGATTCATTTTTTTTACTATTGCATACAGGTTCTAATCACTGCAACTGCCTCATTGGTCTAGTGGTTAGCATGTTCGACTACAGTCATGAGGTCCTGGGTTCGAGTCCCGGTTCGGGCCAATTCAAAAATCAATATTGAGTTTTCTATTAAGATCTTCTCAATGTTTGCCCGAAGTTGGCAAGTTGGTGGTGTGATCCATCCCCGTGCCTCGGAGAGCACGTTAAGCCGTCGGTCCTGCGCCTGATGTCTCTCCGGTCGTGCCGGATTCCCGTCACATCGTACTATGAGAGTGAAGGAATAGAGAGTGCACTTGTGTACGGTGCCTGCCAATCCATAGTGGAGCAGCGTGGTAGATCTCGCTCCTCGGAGTCAGGAGGCCCGTGCCCAGCAGTGGGACGTTAAATGGCTGCTACTTACTTTACTTACTTACTTTCTAATCACACCTCTTGGTAAGTAATGATACGGTCTAAGATGGAGGCAAGATAATCTGATAAAAGGCAATTTACCTTTTACAATTTCCACACAGCATCGTACCAGAACACAAATCTGTTGCTTGGCGGTACATTGCTTTGCTGTTGGAATTGTAACTAACTACGGCCGAAGCCTCCCACCAGTACGGAGTTATAGCAATTTAAAAAATGGATTATTGCTGTGTTATAGATACAGCAGTTAGTTGTACGTGAATACGTCTCGTAGCGGGTAATAGCTTCAAAATGGAGAGGCTTCCCCTCCGCCGCACGTAATGTGTTACAGTCCTTATTTAGCGTAATAAATTCGTTGATCCTTTAGCTATCCAGTGGTGTAATTTAATTTCTGATGTAGGTAAAAGATATGTAGCTACAATACCAAACTTCATCCTCCGATTTTGTTATCATTCGTGTTTTTTCAATTGCCTCTTTATGGGTCACGTCAATACAATTAAGTTCTAAAGTATTTCCTAAACCCGGGATCCTTTGAAGCAAAATGAGTGCATTACTTTCTTTAGTAACATATACTAAAACAAGAATTTCCCAGAAAATCGTCCAGTATAGTGAGCGTTTCATAACGTATTTGAGTAGAATTTACATAAATATCCGTACAATTAGTGACGTGTGAGCAATGTTTTATATATATTACAAAAGAAATGTTGTCACTATGTCGTATGTCGTAGTAGAATATTTCTCTTATGTGTCACAAATACGAATCAAGGTGTAGCGACTAATATAGTGGTTCTCAAACTACGCTGAGTCGAATTTACATAAATATCCCTCGAAACAATGACGTACATTGTTTTGTATATAGTACAGAGAGTTGTAACAACATTACAGAACATTTTTCTTATGTGCAATATCTTTTCCCTTTACAAAAACTACAGTAAATGATAGTTTAAGAAGCTAAAAGACACGTTTTAATAGACGATCAAACTAAAAAGTATGACATAAACTTTAAAAGAGTAAGGTGACATTGATGTTACTTTTAAGAAGCACCTCACGCATTTATTAAATGTAATATGCTATATACTTTTTAAATTGATCTTCTATTTAAACATGTTTAAAAAGTTTTTATACTTTAATTCATGTTGGGGAGGGATTCAGGTTCAAGGCAAATCCCTCAGGGTTCAGCGGACTGTATAATGGTTCGGGTGCTTCGATCATGCGGATTCAGGTGTTTAGTTGTTCGTTGCTAGGTTCTTCAGAGTTCGGACGTCAGTTGTACAGGCTTGGGTCTTCTTCGGTTTTCATTGTTCAGTGGTTCGGTTTTCCAGGTTCAATGCGTTGGCCTTCGTTTCAATGTTTCAATGCGTTGGTGGTGTTTCGGTCTGCAGAGTTCTGGGTTCTTGATTTCCACAAGTAGTAGTTATAGGTTATATAGTTCGCTTAGTAGGGGATCTACTCCGTTCGGGAGTCTAAGGCGAAATGTGTCATACAATTATTTTTTCCGAAGTGTGTCGTGGCTGTTAGCCCTACCGGCTTTGACAGCGTAACCGAGAGGGGTGGCGAACGCAGAAGCTCTGCTGAGGGGTGGGCCCGTGGAAGGGCCCTGCTGCGTCGTGGGGGAAACGTTGCTCTAAGCGCGCCTCCTGCGAGGCTCGGACCTAGGATTAGAGCAACGTTTGCTGCTGAAAAGGATAATCGGACAGGTGTGTGTGTCATACAACTCTGGGAGAAGGCTTTTATACAACTCTCCTGCTCGGCATGTACATACGGCGTCACGAGCAGGAGAGGGCGATAGCGGGTGCTGGTGTAGGAGGGAGGGGGGTTGCCGACGGTTGGCCAATCAGAATTAGTCACCGCCGGCGACGCGCTAAGCTCGGTGCTCCCGTCCACAACAATTCATTTAAAATACACCCTTTTTTTTCGCGAAAAATAGACCATATTGCACATAAGGAAAGTATTACATAAAAAAACATTTATAATCGATTTTTAGTTCTACTGATCGTTTAATTGTGATGTATAGGCTGTATTTAGACTATTTTCTAAAAAAAATTGCCATTACAGCCAAAGAAGTGAAGAGAAGTGCAAATTACCAACTCCGAAGGTAATTTTGAAGGTTATGGGAAAAGATAATGGGTTAATTTTTTTTAAATCATTGTATTATTATCTGTCTTTGATAATTGTGCATAATTACAAATTGATATGACATTTAGAAATGCTCCAAAATAGACTTTAAAGATTTTCTTACTTACGCGTGTATACAGGGTATTATGAAAGTAATGTAAAGAATATTGTACCATTGATGACTAAGAGTAATTGTCTATTATGTTCAGCTTCAGTGTTTCACAGTGTTGAGTAGGATTTATATAAATACCCTTTGTGAAAGTGACGTAAACAACGACAGTACTATGACTAAAATATAGTAAAATATTTCTCTAATGTGTCATGTTTAAGAAAAAAAATTAGACGTACAAAAGCATCAACAATTTCTAAACAGAGCTGATTCGTTTATATAAAAATATCTTCTTCAACAGCGACATAGTTGTAAATAGTATTAATATCATTAAATATATTTAGATGTTTGCTATTGTGAGACTTCTGGTAATTAAGAAAATGTATCCCATTATCCATTGCCCTTGTCAACTACCGATTGACATGGCCGGCTGGAGGTATCTTATCGCTATCTATTTCACTTCTTGGTAACTGCCGGAACACAATATGCATAGGGATAAGACCAGACAATAGAAAAATACAAAAATAAATCAGTTACAAAGTGACCGTTATGGTATTTTATAAACTGAGTATTTATTAGTGATTATTTGTGTTTTTGATTATATAAGTGATGTAAATAACAATGAAAACCCTTGAGGTAAGTTTTAATTTATAAGATATAAGCCTTTAAGTACAAGACTGCCTTTTTTCACTATCTCAAAACATGACGCTATACCAGAGTCTTCATTTAATAAACAAAATACAACATTGTATAGTTTAACTATAAGCAAACATTAAAATCATAACTTTCAGTAGTTTTTCATGAACACTTAAGTCCCAAGAGTCACTTTAGCGTCATTCAATCCGCGGGACAATCGACGTAAAAACATCCGTGCGGGGGCGGGACAATCTTTTGCTATTTCTGTTAACCATGCGCGGACAGATGACTGCGTTAGAAAAATCTAAGGACGGGCGACCATACGGTTATGGAGGTTTTGTAAAAGAAAATATATCCAGGAAAAAGTAAAAAATGGACACGGCTGTTTGGTGTACGTGAATACGTCTCGTAACGAGGCTTCCCACTCCACTGCGCGCGGTGTGTTATAGTCCTTACTTAGCGTAAGAAATTCGTTTTTCATTTAGCTCTCCAGTGATGTAATGGAATTTCGGATGAAGGTGATAGATATGTAGCTACAACTCCAAATTGTATCCCTCGATTTCGTTATCATTCGATGTTTTCAATTGCTTAATTAGCATATTCTTTAATAAGAAGTACATTCGGCGGCTTACTCTTAGTGTATAGTAGTCTATGACTCTTTAGGGATAGGTACTTTCTATCAGACTGCCTCATTGGTCTAGTGGTTAGCATGTTCGACTATAGACATGAAGTCCTGGGTTCGAGTCCCGGGTCGGGCCAATTCAAAAATCGATATTGAGTTTTCTATTAAGGTCTTCTCAATATTTACCCGAAGTTGGGAAGTTGGCGGTGTGATCCACTCCCGTGCCTCGGAGAGCACGTTAAGCCGTCGGTCCTGCGCCTGATCTCTCTCCGGTCGTGTCGGATTCCCGTCACATCGGACTANGTCCTGGGTTCGAGTCC
This sequence comes from Elymnias hypermnestra, assembly GCA_015832385.1. NCBI lineage: Eukaryota > Metazoa > Arthropoda > Insecta > Lepidoptera > Nymphalidae > Elymnias > Elymnias hypermnestra. The sequence goes on from JACTOM010000934.1 coordinate 9,501,445, forward strand.
CGGGTCGGGCCAATTCAAAAATCGATATTGAGTTTTCTATTAAGGTCTTCTCAATATTTACCCGAAGTTGGGAAGTTGGCGGTGTGATCCACTCCCGTGCCTCGGAGAGCACGTTAAGCCGTCGGTCCTGCGCCTGATCGCTCTCCGAACGTGTCGGATTCCCGTCACTTCGGACTATGAGAGTGAAGGAATAGAGAGTGCAATTGTGTACTATGCCTGCCAATCCGCAGTGGAGCAGCGCGGCGGGTCTATGCTCTAAAAACCCTCGCTCCTCGGAGTGAGGAGGCCTGTGCCCAGCAGTGGGACGTTAATGGGCTGCTACTTACTTACTTACTTTCCAGCAGAACTGGATAATTTAGACAATATAATCTAATTGGTAGTCAAAACCGTATTGTGTGAGCAAGGCCTCTGAGCGACCAATATAGTAGGCACGCAAGCTGTCGAATTTACACAAATATATATTGTCATGTGACGGAGGAATTGTTGGTAAGTACGTGGACATGAGGATATATAAAAGTCATCGATTTTTGAAACTATACTAGCTGACTCGCTTAGCTTCTTAATGTGTGTCACATCAGAGGTTATAGTGAGCCAACCTTAAAAGATAGACACATGCAGCCACAGATTTTCTTTTAGAACTTTAAAGGGAAACAATTCTGTCATACATGATTTTTCCAAAACTTTACGCAGCACAACCAACGAAAGATCTTAAAAGGGAGAAATCCCCGATTTTTAAATTGTCTTCATTGGTGCAACCCTCCTTTTGGTTTAGTGTGATGATATATAGCTCATATATTTCGTCGAGAAATGGGCTATCGGACACTAAAAGAATTTTTCGTTTCAGATCAGTAGTTCCGGAGATAAGCGCGTTCAAGCAAACAAACTTTTCAGCTTTTATATTTGTATAGATTTCAAAATGAATAACATACAAGATGTCACCCTAGATGTCTCAGCTAACCTAGGTGTCACTCGCACAGTTCCTAATCCCGAGGGAATATGAAACTTAGTCCAGAAAGGAATATGTATGTCGAATTTAGTCCATCAAGTGAAAAAATTTACATAACTCTCGATGAATTTGAATATATATATGTATGTATTATATACTTGCTGTAATCCATGGTATGTTAAGTAATTCCTAATCCCGTGGATATATGGAGAAGCTTTTATGCAAACTATAATAAAACTGGCTAGTGAAAATCAATGAAATCAAATCAAAATATTATTTATTCAAGTAGGCTCAAAATGCACTTTTGAATCGTCAGTAGTCTGTCCGTTGGTAATAAATCTATCACTGGTTCGAAAAGTTGATTCTGCTGAGAAGAGACCGGCAAGAAACTCAACGGTTACTCCTTTAAACATAGTTTTTGTACGTCACAATGTGTCAATGTGTTTAGCTTTCATGTGCAACTGAAATCAAGTCCAAACAGCGCTTAAATAATCTTCAACATTATAATATGCCTTCTGTAATAGGACATTTTTAACATATTTATTAAAACTATGTGGAGGCTAACCCAGAAGTGATTCGGTTATCTTATTAAAAATGTATGCTCAACCCTACAAAGGCTTTCTCAACCTTCCATACTTTAAAATATGGCATTACAAGTTTGTTTTTATTTCTTATGTTAAAATCCTTCAACTTAGACAAGCTACAAGTAAATTAGTTCTGAAACATTGCTATTTAAATGCTAGTAAGGGAGAAATTATCATGTATTAATAGTTTACGAGCTACCGTCTTGCGTCTTTCGCAAGAGACCTGTCTGTTGGTCAGCGCCAGCTTACGCGGCTGAAGACTAGTAGTAGTGAGCTCATCGCGTCGAAACCAGGGATATTGAGCGAGGTCGAGAGTTTCTATGGACAGCTATACTCATCAACTCTCAAGCCTATTGAGTGTTTGGCTGCAGATCCCAGAGCCAAACTAACCCGACACTACACTGAAGACATCCCGGACGTCAGTCTGTACGAGATTAGTGTGGCTCTCAAACAGATGAAGATGAAGAACAGATGAACAGTAAGGCACCAGGTGATGATGGAATCACAGCAGAACTCCTGAAGGCGGGTGGAAAACTGGTACTCAAAGTCCTTCAGCGGATGTTCAATTCCGTCATCCTCGACGGCAAAGTGCCGGAGGCATGGCATGGTAGCGTGGTAGTGTTTTCTTCAAGAAAGGCAACAACACCTTATTGAAGAACTACAGACCTATCGCGCTGCTAAGCCATGTCTACAAACTGTTCTCGAGAGTCATTACGAATCGTCTCGCTCGCAGATTTGACGACTTCCAGCCCCCCCGAACAAGCCGGACTCCGAAAAGGCTTTGGTACCATAGACCACATCTCTACGCTGCGGCAGATTATACAGAAGACCGAAGAGTATAATCGGCCACTTTGCTTAGCGTTCATGGACTATGAGAAAGCTTTCGATTCGGTGGAAAGATGGGCCATGTTGAGATCATTACAGAGATGCCGAATTGACTACCGGTACATACACGTGCTGAAGTGCTTGTACGCAAACGCCACCATGTCAGTCCGTATACAGGACCAAAGCACAGCGTCTATCCAACTGGAACGTGGAGTGCGACAGGGAGATGTTATCTCCCCGAAGCTTTTCACTGCGGCGCTGGAAGACCTTTTTAAGCTTTTGGAGTGGAACGGACTGTGGGCATCAACATCAACGGCGAGTACATCACTCATATACGGTTTGCCGATGACGTAGTCATTATGACATACAATGCTCGATGACCTCCGCAGAGTTTCTCAACAGGTGCGCCTGAAAATGAACATGGATAAGACGAAAATTATGTCTAATATCCATGTACCGCCTCACCCAGTCATCGTTGAGAACTCAGCTCTCGAAATTGTTGACGAGTACACATACCTGGGACATAAAGTCCCGCTAGGTAGATCCAATTTCGAGAAGGAGGTCAACTGCTGAATCCAACTCGGTTGGGCAGCGTTCGGGAAAAAAACGCCAGATATTTTCGTCCGATATTCCTCAGTGCCTGAAGACCAAAGTCTTCGAACAGTGCGTGTTGCTAGTGATGACCTACGGTACTGAGACGTGGTCGCTGACTATGGGCCTCATGCGGAAGCTCAGAGTCACTCAGCATGCAATGGAGAGGGCTATGCTCGGAGTTTCTCTACTTGATCGGATCAGAAATGAAGAGATCCGTAGTAGAACCAGAGTCACCGACATAGTACTACGAATGTGAAGTGGCAATGGGCGGGGCACATAGTCCGAAGGACCGATGGATGTTGGGGGCCGAAGTTGCTGGAGTGGCGACCCCGCACCAGACGGCGCAGTGCAGGCAGATCCCCCACAAGGTGGACCGATGATATAGAGAGGGTCGCTGGTAGCCAGTGGAGCCAGGCGGCGCCAGCTCGGGCCTTGTGGACGTCATTCCGTGAGACCTATGTCCAGCAGTGGACGTCCATCGGTTGAAGCGACGACGACGACGAGCTACCGTCTTAATTTTCAAGTTAAGAGAAACTAGTAATGACAAATGCATTCGTTAGTCACAATATTAAATCCTAAAACCAAAAACAACAACGTATTACAAGACAAAGTTCGGTGTTATGTAAATATCGTTGTTTTGACAGACTAATCCGAATGTTTTATTTGAATATAAACTGTATGTCTTAGGAAATAAACCATTGTTCATTCACGCCTACGCTTTTAAGGAAAAAGGGTGATTCTCGTCACCTGATATTTGCGAGATTCGTTAAATTGAAGGCATTAGTAGATCAAGGGGGCAATTTCTAAGCAACAGGATATTTTGATTACACGGAAAATTCTAAACTGTTTGGGTAATTCTCTAGAATTAATAAATAAAGTAAATATAAAATACTCCTTAATTTACTTCAATTACGCTGCTACTATTGCTTCTTAAAGATTTTACCCTTAATTCTTAGATAAATTAACTGAAATTTACGTTGTTTTCAGGTACTTTGTAACTTTTCTTTGTACTGAGAAGAAACAGACGGACCTTTTAAACTATTCAACGGATTTTAATACGGTTTTCAGCAATAGATAGAGTGATTCAAGATGAAAGTTTATATTTATAATACATATACATTATAGACCAGATAACCCAAAATAAATCAGAGAACTTTTAATGTGATATCGTAACAAACATACATTTGTGCGTTAAAATCGCAAACGCTGTCTAAATCTTACAAGATAGATGAAATTTATGTGCTACGGAATTGTATATCATGAAAAGATTGATCAAAAAGTCCGCAATGATATATATTTATCTCTAAAAGATAACCCACAGTAATGATTTTTATCTTTTAGTATTACAAAAAAAATATGTGTTATTTACAAAGCTATTTTATACAATACAATATTATTTCATATTCAGTTAAATACATTATATACGTTGTATATTTCATATAGATTAAAACTTTCCTTAACATTGTTTAATTCAAGGGGATATCTTAGAAGTTATCAGCGATTTAAAATGTGAAGGCAAAGGGGCTGGTGGGCCTTTACTGGGTAAAAGTTTACTTCCATTTTAGACTGAATTATAATTTACTATATGACATTACTGTCAAACGTTAATTTGTCAGCAATAAAATAAAGTTCTCTGATACTACCGAATTACGTTTGCCGAAATACAATAGTGTTGTGTCGGAATCTAATTTCCTATGGCTATCGATATATGTCTATTTTAACGCTTATTTTTGGCTCGCGGCCAAAGCGAGGAAGTATTTACACTTCATTGGTTTAATAGAGATTAACTACTAGTAACAGTCTATTAAAGAAGTTTTACGGATGAATATTGGCTTGTTACATTAAAGAAAAAGTAATATTGATATAATTATTACAGAATGCTGTGGTATAAAAGAAGATGTAGTGATTAAAGTTGAGAAAGGTATGCTTAGATGGTTTGGGCATGTAGAGAGAATGAATGAACTGAAACTGACAAAAAGGATTTATGTGTCAAGAGTGAAAGAGAAAGCTTGAAGGGGAAGACCAAATAAGGGCCAAGTCAAGAGTACTCTAAACCAACAAACATGTATGAAAGGTTGAATGAGAATGACAGAAGCGAAGGAGATATGGATGGATCGTGGTAAGTGGAAGGACTCTCTCTCTCCATGGGAATGAGGCATGATGCTATGTATGTAATATTGGTCATGTAAATTTTCTATACTTAGGGCTGAAAAGATTAAGAGGACATCCACATCCATCCACTTCATTAGTATGTCTTGCTTTTGTTATAAACTGATTCACGGGGAAGATTTCGGTATAAAACTTGGCAAGGTTTTGTATAATTTGCTTGAAATATAACGAAATATGTTAGAAGTGTTGAAAAAGCTACTTGGGAGCTTTCGTCGAAAACGCTGCCTAAACATTTAGCCGATATATTACAAATCAATGCATTATTACTTATTTTTTTCAACTCGTATACTAAGGATAGTTATTAAACTTTATTATGAGCTACAATGATTATAAATCAAATCTAAAATTACTCGCTTAAATGAGTAACATTTGAAGCGGGAAAGATGAGCCAAGTATTGTGCGATTTATTACACTCGGATCAAAATTAGAGCGGAATTATTTCGACATTGTAGCGCGGCCTCATAAAAAAAAAACCCGATTTTCGAGTTGCCCGAATCTCAAACGAGCGCGTAATTTTACAACACTGAAAATATATCACGTAGAAATGTTATTTTTAGACTTTTATCGTCCTATTTGCGATTTAGTCTTACTTTAATTGATCCAGAGTTTATTACAGACTTTTGTCCAGAAGACACGTCAGCTCCATCGTAACGTCGCTTTAATATTAATCACTGGTAAACTACGGTGATTATAAAATTCGATTGCTATTTCTGTAGTTGATCTACTCAGTGCATTGGAGAAGACCAATATCAAAACAGTTTTGGACATAGCCTCTAAAAGAAGATGTACAAGTGCTAGTTTTCCGCTTAGATTGCAGTTGGGTGTCATCGTTTAAGTTTATTATTAAAAAGAGTGAATGTACATTATATAACTTACGAAACCAAAACAAACTTGTCATAAATTCTAGTACGCTGCATAAGATAACTCATTTAATGGTAACTGTATACGTTTTTATAATAAACTCCTACAAGACGTTCTAAAGATGTCAATTAATAAATTCAAAGTCTTTGTCAAAAGAAAGTTGATAGAAAAATCGTATTATAAGTTGCAAGATTACCTAGACGATAGAAACGCCTGGGAGTGAACGAATTGCTCCAATTATAATGAAAATATAGTAACCTTATATGATATTGTAATGATGATGGTAACAAAAAAAATACCCGACTGAGTTTGTTGTGGGTTCTTCTCGGATCAGGGCGCGAAGGAACCCTCGTAACTTTAGATTTTAAGCCGTTCTTGAGTACCATCATCAGACGTATATTAGAATCAGTGTGGAAAAAAATAATAATTTGACGATTCAAAAGTGCTGTAATATGCCTACTTGAATAAAGATATTTTGATTTGATTTGATTTATTAAATAGGCATACTAATGACAGGGATAATGATTTCCGTAACATAATATATAATTTAGTGTGTTTCCTACCTAAGTAATCATATTACAACTTGGTTACTCTTCTGGGAGGTTGTTTTAGAAGCTTATACAGTTATACCCTTGAATATATTGTCAGTTTTATACAGTCTACGATAATTTATAACCATTTCACTTTTAGTACAACTATTGCATCTATATCAGTAGCATTATCCTAAAGAAGCATATGACCTGAAGCTGTGAAGATTACCATATAAGTATTGATATGACACAAATGATATAATTTAAAGCAGGCTATTAATGGAAATATATATTTATAAACGAACTGGAACGCCGGGAAACCAAAACAAATGCGGATGCTTAAAAATAAATTGAATTTCCTTTGGCTTCGGTTATATCATCACCTGGTGTCGTATTTTTCACTTCTTTGATGTTCGGAATTGAATCTATTTCCTCCTTCACGAATTTTTAAAATGTCAACGTTGAATAAGAAATATAGTTGTCCAAAATATAAATTATAATGTTTGATATGTGAAGTATTGCTAAAGGAATCGAGTTTACACTTATAGACTTTTTTGGTAATAGATTGTGCCAGCACAAATATAAGAACTGAATCTTTGTAAATGATGTTGAGGCGTCAGGATCACCTGTTGGGTGTCCCACAAGGGTCAATACTTGGCCCTTTTTTGTTGTTAATATATATATGCAATAGTCTGTGGAACGCTGGCGCCATCAGTCTATCCGCGTAGGGAAGAGTCAATAAGTGGCAGTCCGGCGCGCGTCTCTTGGTAGTTCTCGAGTGACGGTCCGCCAGAGCGGTCGACTGTTGAAACTATCGCGTTCCTAGCTATTATTATTTTGTATAAATTAATTTTGGGAACATTATGTGATTAAACATTATAATCTGAGTTAATTAATAAAGTGTTTAATTGAATTAATGATGAAGTCGGCAGAGAATCCTACGACCCTATGCTTTATGCTCTCCTTTTCTCTGACATATAAATGATTTAGCATAAGACGCAAAAGACAAATATTTCTTCGTCCTATTTGCTTATAATACATCTTTACTGCTTAAAGTAGATAAGTGCTTAAGGTAGATAGATTAAAGTATAATAAATTATAAGGATGTAAATAGTAAATAGTTTCAGTTCTCAATTTAAAATTTAAATCACACAAAGACTAAGTGTGTTTTATTCACAATTCACACTCTTCGTCGACAAAACGTTAAGAAATAAATAATATAAATAGTACGAGTGTATATATATGTCGGAGAATAAGAGCGAACGGAGTAGCATAAAGCACAGGGACGTAGGATTCTCCGCCGACATGGTTATTAATTAGATCCATTATTTAATTTCTTATTCTGTGGGCGTTCGTGGGTAATGTTACTGCAATCAAACACTTTATTAATTAACTCGAGTTATAATGTTCAATCACTTAATGTTCCCGATATCAATTTACACAAACTCATTAACCCTAATAGCTAGGAACGCGACAGTTCCAACAATAGACCACTCCGGTCGAGCGCTACTCGACCACTGCCGAGAGACGGGCCGGACCGCCACTTATTGACTGTGCCCCCACGCCGACACAAAGATGGCGCCAGCGTTCCACAGACTATTACACACAGACCAGCGATCCACAGACTCTAGCACTCCGCCATATATTATAAGATAAATTAAATACGTAATTTATAAACAAAATCAAACGATAGTTAGGAAAACAATTTTGAACTTACCATAAATTTTCGACCACTGAGCGGGCGGTCTCCAGTCCGGATAATGTTTGGGGAACTTCTCTCTTGTCCAATATGTATGTAAAACCATTCGGTATACGGTCATTTTGTCCGGATTACATGAGTCCAAGTCACTGGGCGGTAACGCTGCCGCAGCCAGTATCGGTAGTAAAAACAAAAACCACGCCATTTTATCGATGTCGATAAACACTGCACTGTCCCAACATTAGGTGTCCACGGTCATAGTGCCGACAGCTTATTATCTGTAAGAAAAAATGAAATACATCAATATAAACCAAAAATAGGTAAATAAAATATCTCATCAAATCAAATCAAAATATTCTTTATTCAAGTAGGCTCAAAAAGCTCTTTTGAATCGTCAATAGGCCGTCAGTGTGTAACAAATCTACTACCGGTTCGGAAAGTTGATTCCGCTGAGAAGAATCCGGCAAGAAACTCAACGGTCACTTCTTTAAACATAGCTTTTTTGTAGGTTACAATGTGTTTAGCTTTCATGAGCAACTGGAATCATGTCCAAACATCTTTGTCGCATTAATAATCTTCAACATTATAATATGCCTTCTGTAATAGGACATTTTCAACATATTTATTAAAACTATGTGGAGGCAAACCCAGAAGTGATTCAGGTATCTTATTAAATGTGCGTATGCTCAACCCGACAAATGACTTCTGAACCTTTTTCACTCTAAAATATGGCATTATAAGTTTGTGTTTATTTCTTGTATTAAAATCGTGTGTTTCGCTGCTTTTGCTGTATAAATGAATATTATCAGGGATATATAAAATGTTATTTAATATATATTGCGACGGTACTGTGAGAATTGATATTTCTATTCTTACTTAGGTGACATTAAAAATAGAGTCTTATACAGTGGTTTCTTACCATCTTTATGATAAGACAAGCCGCCAAGCAAAACCAACTGTACCCCGATATGATGCTGTGTAGAAACCATTAGCGGTATATTTTCTTTTACCAGATTAGCACGCTTCCACATTAGACTGTATCTCCTATCTCTATCTCTACTTCATTCCATCCAAAATAATAACAAAAACAAATTAGTGGAAGGTATTAGTCACATCTGTATTCTTCTTCATAATAATTAATTTTGGTATTGATAAAAACGACTGTAAACATAAAATTTATCAACGTTGTGATCAAGTACGTGAAATCATATTCAATCTAATCTATCAGCAAAAAATCATATGAAGATATCCGAAAAGGCTTAACTAATAATAAAACTGCATTGTGCAGTAAATGACTCCAAATATAACAATACGAAGAGAACTATAAAAGAATACGCAATTATTTCTTACTTTTTAGAGCATATTAATATATTTGTAAATTGTTTTGAAGGCGGTTCTTTTTTTGTTAAAATTTCTATTTATTTTTTGATTTTTACTGAATATGAAATTAACTAACAAATTTGTCTCAATATAAGTACACCTAAAACGCGTTTCTTATGAGATAACACCGTTTAAATGAAACAACTTTACAAAGTTAAATTTATATTAATATCGCCACACCCGGGATCGAACCCGAAACCCTTATACCACCGCTTCACACATAATTCACGTTTCAAATATTGCAATGCAGCAACAAACGTAAGGTCATTGGCATTTGATAACAGACAGTTATAGATTTTGCCATAAATCGCACCCTTACTGTAAGCCGTTGAGGAGTTCCATTGATCTTCATATTTAACTACGACAAGCACTTGACCATACCGAAGTAAGGGAAGGCCACTCAAATATCTGGATAGCTTATAGAAGATTCTGCCAAGTATCGTTGATTTGCTGCTAAGAATTGAAGAGTTCCGTCACTTTGTCATGGATTCCACCATTAGAACCTTACCAAACTATCACAAAACAACCCTTGAAGTATATCCTTTCTAATAAAAAAAGAATTGATATCGGATGACGTGATTTTGAGTTATTTGTCCATTTGTCGCGCACATGCTTACGTAAATTTAAGACTTATCTGGTTGTGGCATGGATGCCATCATCAGAACTGGTTTTTTAAAAAATAGGACCCTATGACGAGCACCACTTTTCATTTAAAAAAAATCATCAAGATCGGTCCACTCAGTCGGGAGATATGAGGTAACAAACATAAAAAAAATACAGACGAATTGGTAACTTCCTCCTTTTTTTGAAGTCGGTTAAAAATAGATTATAATGAGCCACCCTTAAAAGATTGATATATGTTGTACTGTCTTCTTAATTCTGTCTGTGTATAATTGTTGTGAAACTTCGACATCGATTGGACCAGTAGTTCCTGAGATTAGCGCTATTAAGCAAATAAACTCTTCAGCCTTATAAAATTAGTATAGTATAAATCCGCGATAGCAAATGTTTATTGTCAAAGATTGGCTCATCAACTTTGTTCTTAAATAATACATTATTTGCACACTTAGACTTTAACGTCACTTACCATCAAATGAGATCACAATCAAGCGATGTAGCAGCTATTATTTGATATATATACTAACCGCCCGTCCCGGCTTCGCATGGGAAGACATAAATAGGTATAGATATTTAATTTATAAGCATGATAATTAAAACGACCATGAATTGACAAATATTATGAAAAAGTGTGATTCCTAATACTAAAACTAAGTAGCTCTGAAAAGAACTTTTTAAGTGAAACATAAAAAATGCCTAAAAAGCTCGAAATATTCAATGTCGCTTGCGTCCACTGCGTAAGGTAACCTAGTTCATAATGGTGCACCCCCTTCTCCCGAGCTGCCCCTCTCTCGTCGAGCTAGTTACTCGATGCGCTGCGTGGCGGCCGCCGCCGGCATGTATTTTTATTTTAATTTCATGATATCTTTTGAATGGAATATCCGATTTCAATAATTCAAAAAGTAATCATCAGGTATTGAGACAGTCTTGAATATTAAATTATTTATTTGGATAAAAATTTATAAATGGTATGGATAACACGGTCTGATTTTGATCGGCATTTCTATCAATTTGTTAAATGTAAAAAAGTAGTTATAGTGACGTAACTACAATAGTTAGACATATGGTCTCGCGAAGTTTTTTGTAGATATTGATATATTCTATAATATTGTCGAACATTTTTTTGTCCTATCATTAATACTCTTCACAGCGTATGCGATGAAAGACATTTTATGGCTAATTTTTTTACACCTTCGGTTGGTTTTAATAGGAATTTCTAAAGATTTCTATAGTAATCTAGTACTAAATATAGCCTATGTTACTCAGTGATAATGTAGCTTTCTAATGAAAAAAGAATTATTAAAATCGGTCCAGTACTTTTTGAGTTTATTCGTTACATACAAAAATACAAATCTTTCCTCTTTATAATATTAGTGTACATATAAATCTATATATAAAGTCTTGATTACGACTTCTGGATCTAGTGCCAAACTAATGTACACTTTATTTATGTGGCTTTTAAATCGGTTTACGTTGAAAGCTCGTAAAAACAGAACAGCTTTTTCCAATTATAAATAACACACTATTTTCCGCTTCGAAAATAATTACGAAGCTTTTGTATAGAGAGTTATGAATGAACCAAATCCGTAAGTCAATATGCCGTGCAGTTAAGACGGGTTCATTGATCTCGGAGATATTTTGGTCCCTTTGAGGTGCGAAACCGTTTCAATCAACAATGTCAGCCAGAGCTCATCCAAGTGGGTGAGGTATGGCAGTTTGTTAGAAGTCAAATGTCTTATTGTTTCAACCCGGTTGGGATTTAGATCCCTGACGTCTTAATTAACGCGCCATCAATTCTATCTAATTCAAAATGTATTTTTTCCAACTACCCTCATACTCCCTATATATGCCTTGTTCAAGGTTTTAATTCTAACTATACCACTGTCTCATTAATCCACTCAAGTTCAAACACATTTTCTTAAATTTGTTATGGATGACGATTGATGTTTATTTATTTATAACCAGAAACATCATTACAAGTTGTAAGGTTTCACCTGATGCTTGAATTAGGACGTCTACAAGATAGACGAGTGTAAGGTTCAATACAACAAAGCAAACAAAATGGACAAGCTGAAGAAAATATGAAGGAACTGAAACATTACAAAAGTCACCAAGGTTCGGCTCGTAAAATCCATGGTGTTTCCCATATTCCTGTACGCCGCTGAAACATGGACCCTGCGACAAACCGAAAGCCACAAGATAGAGTGGAGATGTTGTGTTGGAGGAAGATGTTCGGAATCTCTTGGACTTAGTTTCGAACAAACGTCTCCATCCTGGATGAGCTTGGCATTAAAGAGCGCCTGTCCACTCAAGTGCGCAGTCGGATCTTGAAATTTTTTGGGCATGTTAGTCGGCGTGGAAATGACTCCATAGAACGTCTTGTCGTTCAAGGGAAGGTAGAAGGCACAAGACTACGAGGGAGATCCCCGATGAGATGGACAGACCAAGTAAAGGCTGCGGTGGGAGTTCCCGTGCATGAATGCACCCGCTTAACGACAAATAGGCAGAGATGGAGCGGCGTCGTGAAGCGAGTATTATATGCATCAGGAACGTGATAACCACGACCACTCTGACAAGAGTGAAGCGACAAAGAAAAGAAGGTTCAATAAAAAGTGGTTTTCGTGTGTCAAATAAAAATAAAGAGTAACAAAACGATTACGTAATATGGTAACAGCGGGAAACTTGGCCAGTTGTGTCATTCTGGGACGGTGGAAAAAAAAGTTGAGTTAGTTCAAGTTAAGACAAGCTACAAATTGTACGATAAAATATTAAATGAAATAATTGTAATGATTGAAGTAATAGTTAATAACGCTAAGTTGGACTTGTATTCCTGTAGCTGTCCTTCAAAGTTAAAACTACAAACGAAACTAAATTAAGCGTTGTGAATTTACAGTTATTGCTAATTACATCGATCGTTGAAATAATAACATGAAACAACAAAATTTCAGAAAAGGAAAAGACTAATACACAAATACAAAAAGATAAAACTAACTCGATATTATATAAAACAGGGAATTCAGTGATGAATTATTTGAAACTTGGACCAACAAAAACACATATGTATGCCGAATTTGAAATGATTTTGGAGATCCTATCTTTTTTCATGATATATATTTTCTAGCTATACTCAACTGTGATACTCACATTCATTTCTTGATACTCAGTTCCTGATCAAATGTAAATATGGAAAAATCTTTTCTACAATACGAAAAGTATCAATCTGTTAAATGTCAAGTCAATAAAGATGTTATAAGTGAGTTATAGTTTCTGCTGATATCATTTCTTTAGGATAATAGCGACTCCATACAAAAATGTTGATTATAGATGATAGACTATTGGAAATTATACATACATAGTATCACGCCTTATTCCCATAGGGGTAGGCAGAGACCACGTCCTTCCACTTGCCACAATCCTTGCATATCTCCTTCGCTTCTTTTATTCTCATTAAACCTTTTATACAAGTTCGTTGGTTTAGAGTACTCTTAATCTGGCCCTTATTTATGGATATGGATTTGGTTCAGGAACGTTCGCTTTGGTCTTCCCCTTTCCTGTCCTGTTTGTCAGTCTCCTTTCATTCATTCTGTTTACGTGCCAAAGCCATCTAAACTTACCTTTCTCAATTTGAGTTACTACATCTTCTTTTATATCACAACGTTCTCTTATCACACTATTTCTTACTTTGTCAGTTTCAAATCACTCATACTTCTCAACACTCTCATCGCGTTTATTCTACTTTTGTGCTTCTTCTGCCGTACCCAACTTTCACTACCATACATAAGTGTTGGCACCAACACTCCTGTATGCACAGCCAGTCTGGCGTTTTGAGACACCCTCTGGCTATTCATAAAAGCTTGCAGAGCACCATTTACCCTATTCCCTGCATTCACTCTCCTTTCAATATCATTTTTACATGTTCCATCTTTTGTGAATTTAGATTCCAAGTATACAAATTCTTTCACCTCTTCCACTTGTTCCCCATCTATCAAAATATTGCCATTCATATTTAAACCAACAACATAATGGAATTTTGTGGTGATAGAGCAACTCTCGTGATTTAAATACGAGTTTTTGTCACGAGAAAAGATTCTGGATTCTGTTGAGTCTTAAAGTAGAAAATATTGTTCATCCAGAGCAGCGATGTATATAATATGACCAGTTTTATGTGTATATTCTGTAATGCCCCATAAACAAAGCAAAATTTCATATAAATGGAAGTAACCCCGTCTATTCGGCCTTCACCCGCAGACATGGGACAACCGCGGGAGATTTATGATGTCTACGCCATAAGGGTCGATGTTTATAACCATAAACGCTCCCAAAATATGTTAGTTATATACAAACCCACAGTGTAAACTATATACACACTAGAACTGCTTGAAATAACGTGTACATTATGAATGTTTGTTTAGGCTGCGTACTTTCCTTACGACAGGAACAATGCTGCTAAATTAAAACGTGTCAGTTTTTAATGTCTAAATTTTTTGCAGTTAAAACTTCATTAGACCCATTTTGTGTGCTTAATACATATATAAATGCCGTCACGCTCGGCTTTGTGACGCTTATAGTCAAAGCGTCATTGTTATATTTTTTAACCTTTATTATAACATTACTGGCGATATCTAATTTATGCACAATTTTATATGTTATAAAGTTTTATAAATGTTAAACAGTAAAAGTTGTATTTCCTTGTGATTAATTGATGAAGTTTTCCCTATTGTAGTTCAAATACATAATTTAAATTAATTATCAACGGTTTCCAGTGGCGTTTAAACCCGTTCAGACGTTTAGGAGGAGTACAAGAACACGTGCTGATGAACTATATGTATACGTGAACGTGTTTCTGAACTCCTCCTAAATGTCTGAACAGATTTTGTATAATTCTTCTTTCTCCGATCTTAAGTGTTAAAATAAAGCTATTCAATGCAAGTTTCTTTTAAAATAACAAAATAGAATAGAGAACTATTAAAAATGATAAATGTATGATGAAAATTATCAATCCTTTGTGATGGCGTCATTGGCTTCGACATTTAGGAAATTGTATTGTCTACTTTGTTTGGGTTCGGTCTGATGGGAGACTTCGCCCATTTCAATTTACCACCCTTCCAAAAAAAAAACTTGTGTTGAAACATTAAAATGTTAATAACCACAAACCAGATTATCGCGCTTTCATCTAAGATTTGTCATCACTTACTACTACTTAGTAGCATATTGAAGTCCCACAGCTGGGCACAAACCTCCTCACTTTTTTTTATTGCTGACAGATGAGCGCTTGACTGTGATCTCACCTGATGTTAAGTGATGATACAGTCTAAGATGGAAACGCGCTAATCTGTTAAGAGGCGATATGCCCCTTACGGTTTCTACACAGCATCGTACCGGAACACAAATTTCTTCGTTTGGCGGTACGTTTTTGCTGGTAGGGTGGTAACTAGCCATTTAGAACATAGACCTACCATTCTGCTTTGTCGTGTGTTGGTAGGCATAGTACACTCTCTATTCCTTCACTCTCATAGTCCGATGTGACGGGAATTCGACACGATCAAAGATATTAGGCACAAAGCCGACGGGTCCACGTGCTCTTCAAGGCACGACGGTGGAGCAAATACTGAGAATTTCTTAACAGAAAACTCAATATCTATTATTTTGATTTGCCTGATCGGAGACTCGAATCCAGAACCTCATGTCTGTAACCGAACAAGCTGACTACTAGACCAATGAGGCAGTTTACAAAACATCCTTTTAGAAAATCATTATCAAAGACATTTTTGTCCTATTTTCACTGATGGTTTTTGTATACTGTATTACTTTGCTGAATTAAACCGATTCTTCTATAAAAATAAAGAAATGAAAATTAGTTTATTCTGCCATAATTATCCATATGCCATAATCTTTTACTATCAGGTGAAATTACAGTCACTGACCTGTTATTAATAAAGAGCTTTTAGTTTCCATTTCCATTGAAATCGATACTTGTATATTTATAGACGCGATCGATATCTCTACTACGTTGAAAGTTTATTGCTCGCCATATTCCTATTAATAATTCGGTTTGAAAGTTCATTAAAAGAAGTATAACATATATTGAGTATAAGTTAACCTGTTAGCAATAATAAATTTATTGGGAGATGTTAAAGCGGAAGTATATATATATATATGTCGGAGTGCAAGAGTCTGTGGATCGCTGGTTCGTGTGTAATAGTCTGTGGAACGCTTTCGCCATCTTTGTATCGGCGTGGGGGCAGAGTCAATAAGTGGCAGTCCGGTCCGTCTCTCGGCAGTTCTCGAGCGGCGGTCGGCCGGAATGGTCNCGATGTCGGCGGAGAACCCTACGGCCCTGTGCTTTATGCTTCTCCGTTCTCTCTTATTCTCCGACATATATATTTATTAGTTTACTGCAATTATTGTTTAAAAGGAAACGGAAGCGCTCTTTCCTGTATTTTTACCGATGTTTCGCCCCACCACCGGGAAGCCATATAAAAATTCTGGTAAAGACACACGAGGCAGTTCAGTTATGTTTTTGAATAGTAAGTGTTGAAATTAGTAAAGCGAGAAATAATTAAAGTATTGTGAATAATAACATAATGTTCTGAAGTAATGTAATGTATAATATATTGTATTAAATATTTGTGGATTTTTAATAGTTTGGAAGAAAATATATGCTTAGAACCACTTCGGAAGATAGAGCTTTTAAACATTCTAATGAATCATATACGTATATAAATGTTATAAAGATTAAGAGCCGAGGTATTGGCAATTTCAAAGTTTTCATGATAATATACTCGTATATAAAAAAAGTTATGACAATGGGAAAAAGAACTCAGGATAGGACGCCCACATAACTTTGTAGGTCGTTCTTTAATATCATCATCAGTTATTTGGATACAATATGCGGAAAAGATGATGATTGACTATTCCAAAAAAAGCTTTGTACCCCTTTTAACGAAAATTACGCGGACGAAGCATTATCAAATTTCCCACACTTATAGTTTATATATATGTAAGGGAGTGCAATAGTCTATGGAACGCTGGCGCCATCTGTTTATCGGCGTGGGGCAGAGTCAACAGTGACGATCTGGCGCGCATCTCTTGGTAGTTCTCGGGTGACGGTCCGCCAGAGCGGTCGAGTATTGAAACTGTCGCGTTCCTAGCTATTATTGTTTGTATTTGTGTAAATTGTAATCGGATATATTAAGTGATGGGGCATTATAATCTGAGTTAATTAATAAAGTGTTTGATTGCACCAACATTACTCACCAAAGCCCACAGCATGGAAATCGAATTATGGATGCCACTAACAATGCTATCGTTGGAGAACCCTACGCCCCTATGCTTTATGCTTCTTCTCTCTTATTCTACGACATATAGAAGGAGGGCGCAATGATAATATTTTTTATTATGCATAGAAATATATTAAATCAATATAAAAATCAAAATAGTCTTTATTCAAGCAGGCTCAAAAAGTACTTTTGAATCGTCAGTAGTCTGTCTATTGGTAATAAATCTACCATCGGTTCCAAAAGCTGATTCAGTTGAGAAGAAACCAACAAGAAACTCAACAGTTACGCCTTTAATATAGTATTTGTTGGTTACAATGTCTTTAGATTATTGCAACAACTTTTTTAGGCTTTGATAACGTTCAAACTTATAATTTAAATAAATTACGGTCGAATTTCGACTACATTTTCTAAGTAATTGTCTTACCAAATGTTAAGAAACTTGAAAACAACCGAAAACTTCACTGTATTTTCTGTAAGTACTACATCAAAGCGTTTTACTCTGAAATGTTCTTCATATTTTACACGTGTTACAACTTCTCAACATATTCGCTTAGAAGCTTATATGAAATCGTTGTTTACATTGTTTTTACTTTGTACGCTTTTTTATTGTTTCCTCCCTTCTTGTTTTGGTGTATAGTTGGTTTGTTTTTGTTTGTTTGTCTTTAAAAATTAAAGTAGACGTGAAATTGTTATATCAGTATACCTTATTTCTTCAATTACTATTATTTTTTAGGATGCTATGCTTTATATAAAAACGTCGGTTTGTCTATCTGTTTCGCATAGATTATAACCACTAATTATTGTCGAAACGTTTAATAAGTTGTGGTTGGAACGTTGTGGTACAAAAGAAGATTTAGTGACTAAAATTCAGACAGATATGTTTAGATGGTTTGGGGACGTAGAGAGAATGAATGAAAGGAGACTGACAAAAACGATTTTTGAGTCAAGAGTGAGTGGGAAAGTTGGATGGGGTAGACCAACGTTCCTGGACCTGGAAGTATTGTACGAAAGGTTTAATGATTATGAAAGAAGCGAAGGAGATATGCAAGGATCGTGGCAAGTGGAAGGACGTGGTCTCTGCCTACCCCCAAAGGAATGAGGCGTGGTACTATGTATAGATAAATAACATACTTTATTGAACACCACAAAAAAATATAATACAATGACTTAACTTAAAATAATTCTAGTGTACAGTGGGCGGTCCTATCGCTATTTAGCGATCTCTTCCAGACAACCCAACGTATAGGTAAACCGTCAAAGAAAGAAGAGAGAGGTAGGTTAAAAGGCAAACATATTACTTAAAATATATACATACATACTAATACGAATACATATATGAATACAATAAATAAATACATATAAGGAATAGATACATATAAACATATATAGAAAATAAAAAGAGAGAGAGAGGCTTCAAAATTTGTGCATCCGCTTTATTTTCGGTTTGCGCAAATTTGATCACGTTTCAGAATTTCGTAAACAATTAAAGTGGCTCCCAATCCGACTTCGCCGGAATTTTCACACTCTGACTCTGCTACATAACATATTTCTTCATTCTTCTTCACCTTACCTACACGAACGTATTAAACCTTGCCCACCAAGAACAAGACCGGTGCGGTCATGCGTTTCTCTCAGATCCCTTGAAGTGCCTTTCTTTAATACAATATTTTATGGTAAATCTTTTACCGTACAAGCCACGCATCTAGGGAATGCACTTCCTAAAGATGTCAGGAAAAATAAGTTTAGTAGGAATTATATATATGTCGGAGAATAAGAGAGAACGGAGAAGCATAAAGCACAAGGGCGTAGGGTTCTCCGCCGACATCGTTATTAATTGGATCCATTATTTAATTTCTTTTTCTGTGGGCGTTCGTGGGTAATGTTGGTACAATCAAACACTATATTAATTAACTCGAGTTATAATATTCAATTACTTAATGTTCCCGGTATTAATTTACACAAACTCATTAACCCTCATAGCTAGGAACGCGACAGTTCCAACAGTAGACCACTCCGGTCGAGCGCTACTCGACAACTGCCAAGTGACTCCCGCCGGACTGCCACCATTGACTCTATCCACGCCGATAGATGGCGCCAGCGTTCCACATAAATCTGCCCTCCGACATAAATATATATATATATATATATATATATATATATATATGTGTGTGTGTGTATATGTGTGTATGTATATGTAGCAAATATATGGATATTCTCTCATTAGTGTTGAGTTTTTTTGTTTTTGTTTTACTATTTTATTTTTGTTCTCTAATAAGATTTGGTACCTGCGCCACATCTCAATTAAGTACTCTCCCATATCAAAGGGTTTCTGGAAGAAATCTCTTTTTAGAGATAAGTCATCCTATGTATATAAGCTTTCTGTTTGTTTTTTGTTTCCCATTATCTTTGGTACATAAATAAATAAATAAATAAATAAATANGGCCGGAGTGGTCGACTATTGAAACTGTCGCGTTCCTAGCTATTAGTGTTAATGAGTTTGTGTAAATTGATATCGGGAACATTAAGTGATTGAACATTATAATCGGAGTTAATTAACAAAGTGTTTGATTGCACCAACATTACCCACGAACGCCCACAGAATAAGAAATTAAATAATGGATCCCATTTATTACGATGTCGGCGGAGAACCCTACGCCCCTGTGCTTTATGCTTCTCCGTTCTCTCTGATTCTCCGACATATGTATGTATGATGAGAAAAAGAAGAACTCCCACCTGAGTTTGTTGTGTATTGTGTACTTTTATATTGTATAATGGCTTGCCGTGCATCGTGACAAATATAAAAAGTAAACAACATTTTAATTCAATTCTTGTACAATCACGAAAATAACATACTCTTAGATATATTTACTAATTATATTTTATTTTAATCTTGTTTCATTTTTTTATTGTAATGTTAATTTTAGTTTTGTTTTTCGTGTATTTATTCTTTGTTATTGTTCTTATATTGTGTTTGTTTAGTTATTTTTGTTACAATCTATTTACTTCTAAACTAATATTGTAAGCTGGGAAAAGCACGTTTCAACAATAATAAAAAATTGATGTTACACTGTATCATCACTTACCATCAGGTGTCTACAGTCAAAAGCTAACTAGTCAGCAATAAAATAAACATTCATTCAATAGCATTCACTGAATATATATATTATATAAGTAGCGAGAGCATTTTTTATCTTTCCATGACGGATGTAATTGATACGGAATTACTTGGAAATACTTATTCATTTACAATGTTTAATCATACAGAGGACGTAAAGGTCAGGGGAAAGCAAATAAAAAAAAACCAAAGATAATAGCAGTATGTTTCAACTTTAGCAAAAAAACTAAAAGAATTCCCACGAAACACAGATTCCCACCAAATTCCGTAATATTCTTCTTCTTTTGGCTTTCAGGTGTGACAAGGCACACACAATTTCGCCAGTGTCACGTTAACTGGAGAAGGCACGTAAGAGATTGTACGATTTCGGTGATTGCAAATAAATATTTTGATAATGTACAAATAGTTGACACTTTATAGTCGTTAACTAATACAACCAAGTGTTAGTTGTCAATGTCAAATGTCAAAAACAAATTTAAAAAAGTATTATATTAAATCTGACTTGATTTCTGAACGACAAGACGAACATCACACGATTTACATTCAAAACTAAAAAATATTTAAAAAAAACTTCACTTTTAAATTTAATTCGATTTCTGAACGACTTTTAAATTTAATGCCTGCCTCAGTTTCTTCACCAGTGCAATCCACCCTGTTCGCTCCTCGGGTTTCCTTAATGCCGTAGCAAATGGAACACCTGTAAATGCCTTTCCTTGTGTCAGACCAGTGGGTAGGTGATTGGCGGCGCGGTCTTTTGCTCTCTACCTTGCCAGTAACTATTAACTTGTCTCAGTTGTTGGGCTGGCGTAAGGCAATATGACCAAAGTAGCCAAGAATATTTTGAAAGCATTTAGTCGAGAGTCTGGTGTCAATACGGAGCTGCTCCAAGATAGACTTATTCGTCATCTTCGCGGTCATGGTATACGTAACATTCTTCTCCAGCACCACATTTCGAATGCATCTATCTTTTTCTTCTCCGTTGCCCAGATCGTCCATGCCTCTGCACCGTAAAGGAAGATGGGGAAGATGATAGCTCGAACAAGTCTCTTTTTGGTGAGGATCGAGATATTTCGACTTTGCCAGATTGTCGTCATTTTGGTTATGGCTTCTTTGGCTATTGAAATGCCTCTTCTGATATCTTGCTCATTTCCTCCGTGATCCGATAACAACGATCCAAGGTACACAACTCGCTGTGGAAAGGTTATTATTCCAAGCATTTTTTTCATATTTACTCACCTTTTGAACCTTCCCTGGACTTCAATAAATAATTGAAAACCAAAATTAGTCAAATCAGAACAGACTTCTTTTGATTTAGCGAGACTAATGAAGTGCAATTGTTTTTTTATATTTGAAATATATAATAACTAGCAATGCCCCGCGGTTTCACTCACGTAGACATCGATTTCGTGTCAATTATTTTTAAATTCCTCATATCTTTCGAATGGAATGATCGATTATAATAATTTAGAAATTATTTAACAAGTATTGAAACGGTCTTTTATATACTCGTACTATTATTTAATAGGCTAATTAATACAGAGATGTGAATAATATGGTTTGAATAGTGGCAGCACTTTTATTAACTTTTAAAATGTAAAAAAGTAGTTATATTGGCATAACTACAGTAGTTGGGCATATGGTATTGCGGACTTTTTTGTAGATATTAATACATTCTATAATATTGTAACGCATTTTTTTGATCTGTAATCAATAGTTTCCCTAGAGCACGCGATGACAGATTTTTTGTGATAAATTTTTTCACACCTTTAGTTACATTCAAGAATTTTTCTTAAGGATCCTTAACTTTTTTGAGAAATTAATGTAGTCTATATGGGTCAGTGAAAATGCAGCTTTCTAATGGTGCAAAAATTGTTGAAATTAATCTAGTAGTTTTTGTGTGAATACGTTACAAACCTACATACAAAAGCTCAAATGTTTCCTTTTTATAATATTAGTTTAGATAGTGAATAATAGCATTGAAAAACGCTAAAACAAGGTGAATACGATAGTAAAAACAATAGATATTCGATAAAGATCATATTTACGTATCATATTCTTGTTTTTACAGCTCAAAGATAAATTTTTACGCCGATCACGTGCAGCCGACCAAGCGGACTACCACGCTTCGCAGGATAACTGACAGCTGACAAGGGTTAAGTTTTCCCACTACGAATTTTCTATTACACTATCAAAATTGTAACCAATTGTGTAACCAAACCGTTAAATTTTTAACGACAGTTAACAGCTTCTTCATCCTTTCATATCTATAAATATTATAAAATGAAGTAGCTTCCACTGTTTGTTCTCTTATATCTTTTGAACTATTAGGGTTATTTTAATTTTGTTTAAGCAATAAATAGAGTGATTGAAGAGTAAAGTTAATATATATAAAACATATATATTATAGTACAAAAAAGTCGATAAATTCAAAGATTTGTAATGTCATAACAAGCGTAATTTTTGTGCGCTTAAATCGCAAACGTTGGCTAAACCTTACGTGTTAGCTCAAATTAACATTCGACAGAATTGTATATCTTTAATCGATCGCTAGATAAATCTACAATGATATATATTTATCTTTAAAGGATAACCCACAGTGAACCATTTTTATTTTATAAATACTACAAAACTATTTACCGAGCTATTTAATAAAATACAGTATTATTGCTAATCCAATTAAATATAATACGTAATATATTTCATAAAGATCAAAACTGTTCCTAACAGCAAGTCATTAAAATGGATATCTTAAAAGATGAGACACAGTGACTGTATGCTGGCGTGAGGTGTGGCAAAGTTCAAAATAAAGCATGTCTGTTAAGGTTAACTTTTAACTTCACAAATAAACTAACATCGTAATAGTCAGAGTTCGTATGAAGGAAAAAATAAGCAAAGTTCGTAACTTTTGTATTGTAACCTCCTTAATCCCTTTGACAATATTAAATTTTTTGATGTAACCTTATTGTAAAAGGTAAGTAGCAGCCTATTAACATCCCACTGCTGGGCACAGGCCTCCTCACTCATAAGATAGAGGGTTTTTGGAGCATAGACCTACCACACTGCTCCACTGTGGATTGGCAGGCATAGTACATTACAAGTGTACTCTATATTCCTTCAATCTCATATTCTGTATACGATACGACCAGAGAGAGATCAGGCGCAGGACGGCTTAACGTGCTCTCCGGGTCACGGGGGTGCATCACACCGCCAAATTTTTCCCAACATCGAGCAAATATTGAGAAAATCTTAGTAGAAAACTCAATGCCTCATTGGTCTAGTGGTTAGCATGTTTGAGACCAAAGGTCCTGGGTTCGAGTCCCGGGAGTCCCATTTCGAAATCAATATTGAGTTTTCTACAAAGATTTTCTCAATATTTGCCCGAAGTTGGGAAGTTGGGGGTGTGATCTACCCCCGTGCCTCAGAGAGCACGCTTAACCGTCGGTTGTCCGTCTGATCTCTCTCCGGTCGTGTCGGATTGTCGTTACGTCGGATTATGAGAGTGAAAGAATAGAGAGTGCACTTGTGTACTATATCTGCCAACCCGCAGTGGAGCTGCGCGGTGGGTTTATGCTCCATAAACCCTCTCTCATATGAGTGAGGTGGCCTGTGTCCAACAGTGCGACGTTAATGGGCTGCTACTTACTCTGATTGTGGTTCTTTTTACTAATTTACTGTATTTTTGTGGGTAATTTAAAAAAATATCATTATCAAAGATAACGATCTCATGGCAGTGGAAAGTCACTAAATCGGACCATAGATTTATTTTTGTTAACAGTTTTATTTCGCTTAGTTTTAATTACTCCCTTTCAGATTATTAGATACACACTTAAATTCATATTCTAATCAACATACAGATTTAACTTTGCAACGAATATATATTCAACTAATACATTTTCAAATTCGTAACATCATTGACGTTAGCAAATTTCAAAGTCTCTACAGGTATTGAAAAATTCGTGATTTCGTGAATATAAAGAAAGATTTCTTTTAAATCGCTTTAGTAATTTTAGCGTGATAAAAAAAAAACAGTATAGGTATAACAGGACATATCATTGGTATCCATGGAATATGAGCTAACTCACCAGTCGCAGACCCAGTTATATGTGCCGCTACGATTTTCTTTAGATTGACATTTTAAAATGGTTATATCTTTTGAATGGAATGTCCGATTTTAATAATTTTAAATGTATTTTACAGGTATTGAAACGGTCTTTCATCTCATTCAATTAATATGACAAGGATTTATACAGATGTATGAATAATATAGTTTGATTATTTTCGGCAATTTTACTAACTTTTAAAATGTAAAACTAGTTATAGTGGCATAACTACAGTAGTTGGACGTATAGTATTACAGACTTTTTTGTAGATATTAATACATTCTATAATATTGTAGAACATTTTTTTGTTCTATCATCAATAGTTTCCCCAGTGGACGCGATGACAGATCCCTATCAGGGATCAGGGATCCCTATTTTATTTGAGAAAGTAATATAGCCTATACCACTCAGTGAAAATACAGCTTTCTACTGGTGAAAAAATTTTTGAAATCGATCCAATTGTGTTTGTGTGAAAACGTTACAAAACACAAACATTATATTAGTTTAGAAAAGTGTGGGAAATTTCATAGCCATTTTTGCTTCACGTATTAATATATAGATATATGAAGGAAAGGTGTTTGTACATACATTACAGTTGTTAAGAGAAAAGGGGCAGGATATAATAAGAGTAAATATTATTTTTACGCGTATCGTAAAAGACCTCTCGCGTGAAATATGACTTATAATAAAATTCCCTCTACCTAAGGGATACTGAGAGGTTCGAGAGGTATAAAGGAAATTTACGTAACAAAAGAAGAAAACACATTTACATTTAAACTTACGACTGTTTTAATATTAATGTGGCTTTTTCGATTTTTGTTTCTTACTACAGTTTTTATTTTATTTTTATTTATTTATGCACATAAACATACAAATTTTAAAAAGAAAAGACTAACAGAATTGTAGATAAGAGTGTACAAAGGCGGTCTTATCGCTTAAAACGATCTCCTCCAGACAAACTTAGAGATAGTAACCCATGAAATTACTGGGTAAGTGCAATAGAACATCCTATTATAATTTCTACTACTAGAAAAGTACATGAAAAATGAATATATACAATACACCTATCCATTTATATACATAGATAAATATGTATATTCAAATAACTACATAAATACATACATTTGCATATACATAATTTTTGTGCACTGTTAAGAAAGGCCTATGATCGAGTGGTGAGGAATGAGCTGTGGTCAACGGTATCTACGTATGGGGTGAGCGGTTGTCTGATTCAATGAGGGTTCTAGTGCTTATGTCAGAATAAACGGGGCGTACACGGAGTGGTTTCCTGTCGAAAGAGGGGTTCGACAGGGATGTGTTGCGTCACCATGGCTGTTCAACCTATTCATGGATAATTGCTTGACAGATTTAAAAGAAAGTATGAATGTAAACAAAACGAAAGATATGGTTTTTGGAGGAGATGAATCTATGATGAATGGCAATATTTTGATAGATGAGGAACAAGTGGAAGAGGAAAGAATTTGTATACTTGGGATCTAAATTTACAAAAGATGGAACATGTGAAAGTGATATTGAAAGGAGTAAATATGGTAAATGGTGCTCTGCACGCCATTATGAATAGCCAGAGGGTGTCTCAAAGGGCTAGACTGGCTGTGCATGCAGGAGTGTTGGTGCCAACACTTATCTACGGTAGTGAAAGTTGGGTATGGCAGAAGAATCACAAAAGTAAAATAAATGCGGTAGAGATGAGAGCGTTGAGAAGCATGAGTGGATTAAAACTGAGTGACAGAGTAAGAAATGGTGTGATAGGAGAATGTTGTAGTATAAAAGAAGATGTAGTGACTAAAATTGAGAAAGTATAAATGTAAGTATACTTAGATGGTTTGGGCTTGTAGAAAGAATAAATGAAAGGAGACTGACAAAAAGAATTAATGAGTCAAGACTGCATGCGAATGTAAGAAGGGGAAGACCAAGGCGAACGTTCCTGGACCAAATCCAGGACATTTTAAATAAGGGCCAAGTCAAGAGTACACGAAACCGACGAACTTGTATGAAAGGTTTAATGAGAATGAAAGAAGCGAAGGAGATATGCAAGGATTGTGGCAAGTGGAAGGATGTTGTCTCTGCCTATCCCTATGGGAATGAGGTGTGATGCCATGCATGTATGTAGTATTAGTATACATATGAAATAATCTAATACTAAGACAACAGTTATGTTAAACATTTTGTACAAATTTTATAACATAACATTTAAACTTATTTTTGTCAATATTAGAAATTATATAACTTAAATATACAATTAACCATGATAACATTATATCGAACCTTAACATACAGACAAAATAAAAGTAACTAAAATGCGCCATCAGAAGCAAATGGATGGGTGCCCATAAGGCTGGCAGCGTTACCTCTTTGGACAGCGATACTTATACGCTGTCCGAAGTACCACCCGGCCTTAGGGTCACGGGTGACATCAACTAAGTGAGATGAGATTTCTTTCAAAAAACTTTTAGCCTCAGGACCCCACGGTCCCAATGTCTCCACGCCAAAAGGCACAAATATGTATTCTAAAGCAAGGCTCTCATATTTGCGCCTCTTGGCGTTTTCAGCTAATGACGCCGCCGCTCCCGCTGATTTGGAGGTAGCGTCAATGTGAGATGGTGCAAGCGTATCAACACATGTAGCATCCCACACCAACGACCTTTCTTTTTTCCAAGGCATCAACGACATACCATCAGGTCTCTTACCATCATCACGTGCAATTCCATACTATATAATCTAATACTTGTGTTAAGTTTATTTTATATTCCCTAAACAAAATTAATACACGTTTTTTATAAAGAATACAAAATACTTTAAGAGCTTTTCACTGCTCTCTTGTCGGAAGAATTCCTTTTACTTTGCTATAGTATTATAAGATTTATATGTAAGAAATAAGGCCTACTATTGCTTGCATTAGAAGACTGTCCATTTGAATAGGGCCTTTAATTTTCAGAGAGAGTATAATTAGTTGGAAATTGACAGAATACTAAAAAGGCGGATAATAGGCGTACGATCGCCCTTATTTCATTTAGTGCCCTTTTGGTTAAGTGATTCATTTACTTTGCAATAGAAACGAAGTCCCGGGTACAAATGATATATCTGGTTAAAGTTATTAAATTGTACATTTTTTATGTTTATAAGAATAATAAGAAGGCAATGTTTACATATTTGACACGAGAGATGAAGCTAAAAAATCACAATATTTTTGGGGTAAAATTTTTACGGCTAAAACGTGTGATTAGTGTCACGAAGATGTGCAGCGATTTTTGTGCTAATCCGTTTGAAGGTTAGGTAGTTTTAATATATACAATTTGCCAGTCGTCATTTCATAATTTAATGTACTACTTTTCATAATTTTTATTTCTTAATTATAAAACTCAAATTATTTATTTCTAATATTGACAAAAAACACGTGGCACTTATATTTCTAATTCACACTTTTAATATTTTAATGAAAATTGAATTCATTATACTCCTGAAAATGAAAAGAAATCCTAGAAATGAAAAGTTTTACATTTGTATAAATATAAAAAAGATTTAAAAATTAGTTTGCCAAAGTAGTTTATTTTTAATAATATAAGACAAAATAGATACAAACAAAACGCAATATAAAGAATAATAGTAAATTGAATAAAAAAATCACGGCCCCATCGCGCTTGCTTGCTAGAAAGCTAACGTTTGTCAGATAACCTTTGCTAGATAAGGCATTTTGGCGCCATTGTCGTTCCGTACTCCGAATACTTTCTGGGATAACAGCAATTAAGTTTTATTTAATAAACCAATGATAGTTATAGTTAGTGGTGAGTCATCGAAGGGCTTACACTACAATTATTTATCATAGACTTTCTACAAGATGGAATGTTTAAATTCGTAAATGTTTATATTTTTGTAAAATATTTTAAAGACTTCAATTGGTTTCTTGAATGTCGTAGACAGTAACATTATCGTTTATGAAATAAATTTTTTTGTTACATAAATAACATACAAATCCAACCTTTCAACAGATCTGTATGAACTCGCCCATCCTTTGTAAAAAGCGTACATTCCCCTTCACAGTCGTCCCTTTGTTTGCCCGCACCGCCCCCTGGGGGCTATAATTCGGTTAAACCATCGTTTTGCAGTTCCAAAACAAACTCTAAATCCAACTTAAAAATTTACAGCGTTAATTGTGACTTTCCGGAATACACTAGGGATAAGCACCACGTATTTGTTCAGGAGTAAATTTAAAAAGGAGGTTATTATGTGTCAAGATACCTCCCCCCCCCTAGAAATATTTATCGTTCTAGGTGTGCTAGAGTTTTTGGGTACTAGGTAGACTTTCTTTTCACCAAATTTCGTTTAAATCGGTTCAGTAGTTTAGATATGAAAGCGGAATAGAGATACAGAGTTAATTTAGAATTAATGATATTAGCAAGAATAGCCTAAAAAATAATTTTAAAGCTTCTAGCTCTATGTCCTTTTTCAGGCTCTATACTTTATTTATTGCTGAAAGGTTGGCACTTACGTTTATCAGAAATAAAAATATATATACATCTTTCGTGAATTGCTGCACTTTATACAAGACTAGCCGCTGTGGCCGAAGCTGTAATGACGGATATACACAACTAGCTGAAGCATTTTCATTAATTTATCCGTTCTTAGCTGACCTCTACTCGTCAAAAGGAATAATCCTACTAAATTTCAAGTCTCTACGACTTATGGTTCCAGAGATATCGTGATGAGACAATGGTTAACACCTCGCAACCTCCATTGAGTGTGGAATTTTGTAAAATCTGTTCTTAGCTGACCTCTACTCGTCAAAAGGAATAATCCTACAAAATTTCAAGTCTCTACGCCTTCTGGTTCCAGAGATATCGTGATGAGTCAATGGATACCTGGATATCTCTTATATTTATGTCGCAGAATAAGAAAGAAGGAGCATAAGGCATAGGGGCGTAGGGTTTTCCGCCGACATCGTCATTAGTGGCATACTGTGGGTTTTGGCGGGTATTGATGGTGCAATCAAATACTTTATTAATTAACTCAGATTATAATATCCAAATTTAATGTTCCCGATAACGATTTACATATAAACATTAACAATAATAGATAATAAGCTCTGGCGGAGCGTCACCCGAGACCTTTAGAGCGCGCCGAATTGTCACTATTGACACTGCCCCACGCCGATAGATAGACGGCGTTCCATAGACTCTTGCACTCCGTCATATATATAATACTTGACATAATTTGTTTGCACGACTGCTAACCGAATTTTGCAGTCAAACAACCTAACCTACTAACTAGGTAGTTTGCTTATTTTACGCCTCCGTGACTATAGTAACTCTTTCAAGTCTCATTAAGGAGTAATTTAATTAAAATCTTGGCGCTACATTTGCAAGGAGAAGCCATATTTCTGGGGAAATACGTTGCTCAGTACGAAACTTTCATTTAATTCATAAACGTAAGGTACTAAAGTACTTCGAGTTTCTGAATTTCATCTACAAAGTCTAATGAAGTTTAAATAATTCATTGCGCTAAGTTTAAGCGTCGACTTTACATTTGATTAGGTGTTTAATGTAGATGCTGACATTTTACTAAAGATGTGCTTTTTGTCTGAACATTTATATATCCTCATAGATTCGTATTTAATGCTAAGGCCTCCAAATGAGTTTCAAACTAGTCGAACCAGAACCGCGATTTCTCAATGTGTGATAACCGCTTTCATATTTTTTTAATAACCTCTGCTTTTCAAGTTTCGAACAGCTGCAAGGGAAAGACGAACAGCCCGATGCCATCGAAGTCCAGAAAATCGGGACTCTATTAGGCAGGACCCTGTATAAAAGATGGAAAGAGGACTTCAGGTCTCCTGAAGCGGGGGTGGCCACTGTTGCGGCGATCCATCCCTACTTCGAGGGTTGGCTTTCCGGGGGGCATGATTCATTGTCTTACAGGTTGGTGAAGTTTACTAAGGCTTTGGTAATAACATGCAACACACACTGGCCAGCCAGGCATTATGGCTTAGGGATTTCAGCGTCATCTCATGGCGTCCCGGGTTGGGAGTGATCCACTCGTTACCGAATTTATTGGGTGCTATGCTTAGGGGGAAGCCAGTTTGAAAGACTGTGTCCTCATTCTATGAGGCTGTAATCTTGCACAAGGCATAAGAGAGAGAAAGGAGGTGTCTCACAGAGCTCCATATTCTTCACGATTGAAACATTTTAAAATGGATTCATTGGCTAAGAGAAGAAAGCTGCATGACTTGATATTTTAACATAAAGTAATTAGTGGTGTAGTTAGATGTGAATCAATTTTTAGTGATATCAACATAAACGTGCCTATTAGTCCTCCAAGAAAACCGATTTTTAAGATATTTCATATTCCCCTCTCGCGAACATATATCACAAAAATTCCCCAAACGTTAGACTATGTAGTACATATAACCGAATTTGTGTAATTAATCCTAGCATTGACTTATCTGTGACAACCTACTGTGCTTCAAATCAATAATTTGTAAAATATTATCTACAATTTGAGCATGCTTGTAGTTATTTAAATATAGTGGTTGTTGTGTGTTGTAGTCAGTTTATCATTTGCTGTATATAGTTTAGTTTATCGTTCATCGTTAATTAATTAAGGTTTTGATTCCATTTTTGATTTATCTAACAAACACATTCTTGTAAGCTGTGTTCGCCTATAATTGGTTCATACATTAGAATGTATCATTATTACTAACACTAGTGTTTAATGTGTGTGTTGTTGGTGTTCCTAAATAAATTTAAAAAAAAGGGTGAGTATGGTCGATATTCCTCCAGCCGCCGGAGGAGAGGTTTTTCGAGCTGGTAGGTCACGTGATAGTGAGTGATCATCGCCTCCCATGGACACCTGCAGCACCAGGGGAACTGCCGATGTGTTGCCGGCCCAGAAGGTGGGAGTTTAATTGCCTCTTAAATAGCTGCATGTGGAAGTCTTGGGGGAACACCGCTACTAGAAGTTGGTTCCTCATTGCAGGTACGCAGAAAATAAAGATCGACCAAACCGAGTCGTTGATGAGTGCAGTGAGTGAGTGTAGGTGGAATTTATTTTTACGACGAAGTCGTAGAATTGTGACGGCGGTACTAACTTGAATAGTTCCTCGGAACACTCCCCATAATAGATTCTATAGAAGACACAGAAGGAACTTATACTTTTTCTGTGATTATTTAGTACCAAATGGTGCTGTTTTGCCCATCTACTCGAATCGGAACGGATTCATCCGGAATGCTAGAGCTGAACGCGCCAGGGAACATCTCGCTCTTAGCATAGGGATGAAAAGGTTATCGTTGAATTTTAAGGGGTATTATGGTGTAACCAATAAGTCCCACATTCCCAGATGGAGGTTAACTCCATGCAAAGTGCGAAAAAATTAAAACCAGTGGGGTATAATCTTCTGTAGAACCAATGGTACTGTCAATATGTTGTCAGTTAATTAAGGGTAGTTAACAAAACATTTCGTCTATCCCACCGCAACCCTCGGACCTCCTGGTTCCCTAACTAATATGGGAAGTTTCATATCGAATTGTAGATCTAAGCCATTCTTGCAATCGATTGAGCCTTAGGCAGGTTAGCACTTGATTATCATGGTAAATGATGATACAGTCTAAGATGAAAGCGCGCATCATGAATTGTCAAATTTGTGTACTTTTAAAGTATGGACCCAACTTTAACTCAATTTCTGTATAATTATAACAAAACAATAATATATATTAAGGTATGGTAAAATATCAGAAAATAATCTATTTATATAACGTTCTTTTCAAGTTTACATTACAAAACGAATCTTTATTTAGGATCTCTTCTGAAGAGCTTAACAAAATATTTTCATTCAATTTCAAACATGAAATAGTAAAATTTATTGTAATTTATTAACATTTAATATTATTTCTAGAATTCTAGCTATTATTTTCGTGCTCTAAAATAATTCAATTTGAAATTATAAAGGAATTATCTACGTTTAAAGAGATATAATTTATAATGTGAAAGCTTTGAAGATGAAATAAAACAGGTTTAACTGTGAAGTTTAATATTTTTGAAAAGAGTTTTTTTTAAACAATTTCTTAAGTTGTTTGCTTTTTGGGAGAGTTTACAACCCTTTCTTCGCATTGAAGTAGCCTAAGTCCTTTCTCAGGCTTTAGACAATCTGTGTGCTAAATTTCATTTAAATCCGTTGAGTTTCTTGCCGGCTTCTTCTCAGCGGAATCAAATTTCCGAACCGGTGGTAGATTTGTTACCAACGGACAGACTACTGACGATTCTAAAGTGCTTTTTGAGCCTACTTGAATTTGATCATTTCAGTAGTTTTGCCTTCAGACAGAGTTACTTTTGCATTTATAATATTAGTAAAGATAAGAAACAACAAATGATCACTGATGGTTTTAATAACGTCAGTTTTAACCACTTGCTGGAAATTCATTATTAAATTGCATGGAATTTCCATGAATGTGTTTGTTGTTCATGGAAATTCCGTAATGTTATTTACCCTGTACATATCTATATGGTCTATTAAACAAGTATATATAAAAGCTAGTTATCTCTTATACAAATACAGGGAAACATGTAAAGTTTATGTTTTATATGGTTACATAAAGAAAACATATATTAAATCATCACATCACAACATTACCTGCTCGCAATACCTTCTGCTAGATAACTGACAAGGCTCTGACGACCAACCTTGTGGCGGTATAGCCACTAACATCTGGATGGATAGCCTTTTTTGTAGCTGTGATATGCAATTTACGCACTAACTTTGACCGACGACTGGTCGTGAATTTGTTGGACTTGGAGGACACCTTGCAATACCCACTAAAACCCAGCGGTACCTTCTTCATCCATAAATGAGGGACAATGGGTTCCGCTTTCCCAATCTCCGCTAGTATTAAGTCCGAATGCGAACTCACGGAGACAGCAAGAGGTCAGCAAACATGTGTCCCGTAGTTTCCCACCCTCTCCAATGTGGGCTTCCTTCAGTGAAACTACCATCTCATTGACAAGAGAAGCTATAACAACCTGGACTTCTAAATAATCTCCAAAATACAAGTGCAGAAGGCAAGGGGAAACTACTGCAACTACTTTTTCCAAGAAAGTCATTTTGATGACCACGACCACTGTTAAAAGCACAACAACTTAAAAGATGAGTTGAACATATTTCTAAACAAGTTTTTTGAAAGCCATGATGGACTTGCCTATCTTAGAAGCAATTCTGGAGTATGTGTACCACATTGGAGCACGATGGCTCTTAGCTCTAAAAACCCCGCAAAACCTTCATCTGTATTCTGGGAACCAAGTATTCACTGACGCCTTCAACTCTGGATAAAATAGACTCAAAGGTTTAAGGAACGGGGGAACAAATAGGCAAAACTGTTCTCAAGTACCCCATCTCTGCCAGCGACTGGGAGGAGCATCGTTCGCACTTACCCTTTCCCTCTCTACTGTAAAATGACAGCCATACAGAAGAAAAATACAGCTCTCCTACCTGGCTCCAAATTACATGCAATCAGGTGCATTATATATTATTCTTGTCAAGATGGACTCCGGAAATGCCTAACCAATTTTGATGATATTTTTGTACTTTGCTGGATTTAGGGCCTAGGATCGGTTTCCTTGTAATTTATATATGTTTTTAAACAGATCTGCTGACATCGAATTACCTATCTACTCTAGGTACCACTGCTAGTCCAGTTAATTAGTAACTCTCTGCACTGTAATGACAGAATAACGTAGTATATTATATTAATTTCATGTCATACGCCATTAATGAAGTTAAATAGCCAGCATAACCATTAAGCGACGTCCATCACTTGTTTATAACGGCATTGTCGTGTCCGCAAAAGTCAAATTTCATTCGGCTAGTTATTGATGAGCGGTTTTGTGCCTATTTTCTAGGCCCGTGTTACTGTCATATCCTTTCGCTTTGATGATAAATGGACGAGGCGTATACGAACACGATACCGTATTATAGATGGTAACAAAACACTTTTGTACAGTACGTTACTCTGTTGCTTTGCAAATAATAAACGGGTTTTAGATTATTATTCATATTTGTTAGATTAACCCCAAGTTCCATTAGAAGTCGTTGTTTTAACGTCCACATAGACTGTAGGTGGTAGAGGGCCAGGGTACTAAGCAACAGAGCCTTGAACCAAAGATAAAAGGAAAACCTCGATTCCCCAGTAGCCAACGGGGCCATCGTGGAGGCGATTTACTCTCATCTGGACAAATGGCTGAGCAGAGGGCACATATCCCTTTCCTACCGATTGGTACAGGTGCTTACCAGTCGTGGTTACATCGGCAAATAGCTGTTTCAAATTGTAGGATGTGAAGGATCGGCCGTCTGCCACGAATGCGGTGCCTCTGTATACCATCGGCTCTGACCTCCCTCTAGCAGGTATTATAAATGCAAAAGTTGTCTGTGACCAGGCTTGGAAAAAGGTCTCCTCCTTCTGCGAGACCATCACTACGCTAAAGGAGAGAGAAAACCCGCCGAAACATTCCAGCCCCAACGCAGGGGAGTAGGAACCAGAAGACGGAGTTTTTTATAACCTTTTATAGAGATCTGTATGCCGGCTTTAACCGGTGAGCCAGAGAGAAATAACGAACCTTTGGCTCATCATACACGGATAACGATGGGTCCCATTGGGTTTTAGTGGGTATTCTGGTAATCCCAGCGAGTCCCATACTGTTACAGTACATTTCCCAGCGACAAAAAATATTTTGAGTAGGAATTTTGACAAGCGAGTATAATTGGTGGCAGAGCCAGAGAGCGGCCACACACAGTCATACATAACTCCTACACAGTTAAATTCATAACACTGTGGAACTCCTTCCCAGTACACATCCGTCAATCTGACTCATTACAAATTTTCAAACATTGCTTAAAAAACACTATTTATCCGCCGATGTATAAAGTGTAACTCGTTTAAGTTCCCATAATTTGTTGTATGGTGTATGTTTATATATATACTTAAGTTATAATGGAATTATATATATATATAGAGGGTTGTTCAGAGGGTGCTTAGCCAGATAATCTGTCCGGTTACTAGCTAAGCATACGGGTAAGCGACCCCGGACGCCTCGAGCTATTACTACCGCTCTTCACTCTCCTGCCCGCGGCAGTAATGTCCTATACCTAACCCTAATGCTCCCCAAAACTCCTCTTATCCCACATACCAAATCTTTCCTATCCAACTCCCATACCGATAAATGGCGGTATATCCATTCCTCGCTGACCTAAATGCCACAGACCGATAACGGGCAGCAGCGTTATCGGTGCGAGAGGGTCAGCACTGCGATCACCAACCCGCCTGCCAAGCGTGGTGATTATTGGCAAAACCAAGAAATGATGACAACAAGGCAGCAATGGCCCCCAGTCCCCGGCAGCCCCGCTATTCCAAGCTCTGGCAGCGGTTTCGGTAACGGCGGGGCAGGGGGTGCTAAGAATCTCCGGAAGAGATTCCGCTGCCAACCCCGACGACTTGACCTGGCAACATACAACGCACGCACTTTGAGGACCGACGAAAAAGTCTTCGAGCTGGAAGAAGCCATGAGCAAGTTACACTGGGATATTGTGGGATTATCCGAAGTCCGTAGAGAGGGGGAGGACACGATAATTCTCAAATCCGGTAACTTGCTATACTACCGGGAGGGTGAACACCAATCCCAAGGTGGTGTCGGGTTCCTCGTCCACAAATCTCTCGTTAACAATATTGTCCAAGTAAACAGTGTGTCCAGTAGGGTAGCGTACCTTATACTCAGAATTACCAAACGGTATTCGTTGAAGGTCATACAGGTTTACGCACCCACATCATCGTATCCCGATGATGATGTAGAGGTTATGTATGAGGATATATCAAGAGCCATACATACCTCTAGGACACACTACAATATTGTAATGGGAGATTTCAACGCAAAACTCGGCGAACGAAGTGGGGCAGAGTTGAGAGTGGGGCAATTTGGATACGGGCAACGGAACCAGAGAGGTCAAATGCTGGCCGATTTCATGGAAAGGGAGGGCCTCTACATGATGAACTCCTTTTTCAGGAAACGGCCACATCGAAAGTGGACTTGGCTTAGTCCCGATGGTTCCACGAGAAACGAGATTGACTTCATCATGTCTACGAAGCGAAATATATTCAATGATGTCTCTGTGATCAATAGAGTGAAAACTGGGAGCGATCACCGTATGGTAAGAGGCACATTGAATATTGACGTTGTCCGTGAACGGAACAGACTGGTGAAGTCAACGCTCCGACCCACTCGCGCTCATATCCAAGACCCCGAGAGCTTCCAACTGGAGCTGCAAAACCGCTTCGCTTGCCTCGAGAATTGCGAATCCGTGGACGAGCTAAACAATAGGCTAGTGGAAACTGTCCATACGGTTGGGATGAAATTCTATAAACCCCGTAGAAAGAAAACCAAGAGATTCTCAGACCATACTCTTAATCTCATGGAACAGAGACATGCAATGAGCTTGCAGTCTGCAGCAGACGCGTCCGCATACCGGCAGATCAATAGACAGATCTCTAAATCGCAAAAGCGTGATGTGCGACACTTTAATGCCGAGCGTATACGAGATACCATCGAACGCAACAAAGGCACTAAAGTGTTCGCAAAAGATCTGTCTATCGGTCAGAGCCAGTTGACGCGGCTGAGGACTCATAACGGCGAACTCATTGCATCTGGACCTGAGATTCGGAGGGAGGTTGAGAGTTTCTATGGGCAGTTATACACATCGACCTGCAAGCCTATTGATAGTTTGGCTAAAGATCCTCGTGCCAAACTTACTCGACATTATACCGAAGATATCCCGGACGTCAGCTTGTACGAGATTAGTATGGCCCTTAAACAGATGAAGAACAGCAAGGCACCTGGTGATGACGGAATCACAGCGGAACTCCTGAAGGCGGGTGGAAAACCCATTCTAAAAGTCCTTCAGCGAATGTTCAATTCCGTCATCCTGGAAGGTACGGTGCCAAAGGCGTGGCATAGGAGCGTGGTAGTTCTGTTCTTCAAGAAAGGTGACAACACCTTATTGAAGAACTATAGACCTATTGCGCTGCTAAGTCATGTCTATAAGCTGTTCTCGAGGGTCATTACGAATCGTCTCGCTCGCAAGTTTGACGACTTCCAGCCCCCCGAACAAGCCGGATTCCGAAAAGGCTTTAGTACCATAGACCACATCTTTACGCTGCGGCAGATTATACAGAAGACCGAGGAGTATAATCGGCCACTTTGCTTGGCGTTCGTGGACTATGAGAAAGCCTTCGATTCGGTGGAAACATGGGCCGTGTTGAGATCTTTGCAGAGATGCCGAATTGACCACCGGTACATACACGTGTTGAAGTGTTTGTACGAAAACGCCACCATGTCAGTCCGTATACAGGACCAAAGCACAGCGTCTATCCAACTGCAGCGTGGAGTGCGACAGGGAGATGTTATCTCCCCGAAGCTCTTTACTGCGGCGTTGGAGGACCTGTTTAAGCTTATGGAGTGGAACGGACTGGGCATCAACATCAACGGCGAGTACATCACTCATCTACGGTTTGCCGACGACGTGGTCATTATGGCAGAGACTCTGGAAGATCTCAATGCAATGCTCGATGACCTCAGCAGAGCTTCTCGACAGGTGGGCCTAAAAATGAACATGGATAAGACGAAAGTTATGTCCAATATCCATGTTCCGCTCCACCCAGTCATCGTTGAGAACTCTACACTCGAAATTGTTGACGAGTATACATACCTGGGACACATAGTCCAGCTAGGTAGGTCCAATTTCGAGAAAGAGGTCAACCGCCGAATCCAACTCGGTTGGGCAGCGTTCGGGAAGTTCCGGAAGACTTTTTCGTCCAATATCCCTCAGTGCCTGAAGACCAAAGTCTTCGAACAGTGCGTGTTGCCAGTGATGACCTACGGTTCTGAGACGTGGTCGCTGACTATGGGCCTCATGCGGAAGCTCAGAGTCACTCAGCGTGCGATGGAGAGGGCTATGCTCGGAGTTTCTCTACGCGATCAAATCAGAAATGAGGAGATCCGTAGCAGAACCAAAGTCACCGACATAGCTCTACGAATCGCGAACCTGAAGTGGCAATGGGCGGGGCACATAGTCCGACGAACCGATGGACGTTGGGGTCGGAAAGTGCTGGAATGGCGACCCCGCACTGGACGACGCAGTGTAGGAAGACCCCCCACAAGGTGGACCGACGATATAAGGAGGGTCGCCGGTAGCCGCTGGAGCCAGGCGGCGCAAGATCGGGCCTTGTGGGCATCATTTCGTGAGACCTATGTCCAGCAGTGGACGTCCGTCGGTTGAAGCGACGACGACGATATATATATATCTCTCGGAGAATAAGAGAAGAACGGAGCAGCATAAAGCACAGGGGCGTAGGGTTTTCCGCAGACATCGTCATTAATTGGATACATTATTTTACTTCTTATTCTGTGGGTAATGTTGGTGCAATCAAACACTTTATTAATTAACTCGGATTATAATGTTCAATCATTTAATGTTTCCGATATCAATTTACACAAACCCATTAACACTAATAGCTAGGAACGCGACAGTTTCAATAGTCGACCACTCCGGTCGACCGCCACTCGAGAACTGCCGGGCCGGACCGCCACTTATTGACTCTGCCCCCACGCCGACACAAAGATGGCGCCAGCGTTCCACAGACTGTTACACACGGACCAGCAATCCACAGACTCTTGCACTCCGACATATATATATCTCGCTCGCCCGGGCGCATGTGGCTGTCGGGTGAGAGATTTATATAAAAGGGCACTCCCATGGTTCGATCGGTCACATTTCGCCTTAGACTCCTGAGCGGAGTAGATCTCAGTACTAATCGCGACTTGTGACCATCGAACCAGACCTCTCCGAACCGAACCACGAACAACCGAACCTCCGAATCCTGAAGACCTCGCATCAAATATTGAAGAACCCAAGACCCAAACCCTCAAGCAACGAAGAACTAGAGATCCTGCAGACCTAGAGAAACTGCAAGACCTGGATACCGAAGCTCTCAACCTGAACATTGACGAACGGAACCCGCAAGATTTTCGATCAATCGCGTTAGAGCATGCTACTCTTTAATGTTAGTTTAACGGCTTTGGATACCAATTTGATTTAAGTTTTATTTATGTTAGAAATTAAAAAAGTTTTACTTCGAAAAAAGATCAAAGCACCTGAAACAGTACAGTCCACTGAACCCGGAGGGATTCGTCTGAACTTGAATCCCTCCCCAACATTGTCTTTTCTTAAATGTGGGCAATAAAGTTTTAAAATAAAACGTTAAAATGTGCTACTTCGCCCCATCAGTTTACTCAACACGATTGCAAAAGTGTATGAGAGAATTATATTAAAGAGACTCAAGGCAGTGGTAGAGACCAAGAGTCTCCTGCCAGACCATCAGTTTGGCTTTCGCGCTAGACACTCCTGTGTTCAGCAAGTGCACCGCCTCACGGAGCACGTCATAGACCATCTCTACTACAACCGTAACCGTGGCCCCACAGGCACGATCTTTTTCGATGTAGCGAAAGCTTTCGACAAGGTATGGCACGCCGGCTTCATTTATAAGCTTCGCCATCTTGGTGTTAGTTAGACTAGTTATACTGTTACGAGACTTTCTAACAAACCGCAGCTTTTGTTACCGCGTCGAGGGCACTCTGTCCTCACGCCGTTCACGCAAATGGAGCAACAACTATTTTAAAACGCTCTCCGTAGACCACTTCAAGAGAGCCGTCAGTCACCTCAACCCTCTCAATAGAAATGCCGCCTCTTATGGGATTAGGACAACATCCCGCCTAGGAAGAGGCGGCCCAAACACGTCCTTGACGACCCAGACGACTAGATTAAAATAAATAAAATAAATAAAAAAGCTTTATTAATTCCTTACATTAAGCAAGTATTATGATATTTACAAATTTCCGGAATACTGTGTTGGTAACATTCCTTAACCTATATTAGTATCGTTAGTTAGTTATTGTAAGGACCGCCTGTGGCGGTAAAAGCCTCCTCCATTTGCAGCCATTCCAATCTGTTGTTGGCTGTACGCGTCCACGTCTTCCCTGCTACGCTCTTTAGGTCATAGCACCATCTTTTTGGGGGTCGGCCTTGCTTCCGTTTAGAGTCTCATGGGTACCAGTTAGTTACTCTGTATGACCATCTGTTATCTTTGACTCTTTGGATATGGCCAGCCCACTTCCACTTCTGTCTCAATACTTGTTTTACTACATCTTTAGCTCTTGTCTTATTTCTTAAACTCGCGTTGCTCACTCTGTCTTTGAGTTTCAGGTTCAAAAAACTTCGCTCCATTCCTCGCTGAAATTTTTTGAGCTTTTCTAATGTGGTTTTTGTTATTGGCCAGGTTTGGGCGGCATAAGTCAAACAAGGCCTGAGACAGACATCCATTGTTTTTGCCTTTAAATTGATCGGCAGATTTCCTTTAAAAACTTTTTTCAGAGCCCAGTATTTATTCCAAGTGCATTTCATTCTTCTATTTATTTCTTTGTCTGTGCAGGATTTGAAAGAAATAAGGGTCCCGAGGTATATGTAGTCTGCGACGTATTCAATTTGAGTAGAGTTTATAGCGATAGGTATTTGGTCTCTATTTGTCATAATTTTTGTTTTATTTTCATTGATTTCTAGCCCCATATGCTTACTTTCTCGGGCAAGTGTTTCTAGCATGCTGTTCAGTTCGCATGGATCTTCTGATAGTATTACTAGATCATCTGCAAAGCGTAAGTGCGATAGATATTTACCATCAATTTTTATACCTATAAAATCCCATTGAAGCCTTCTGAAGATACTCTCTAAAACCGTGATAAACAGCTTCGGTGATAATGGATCACCTTGCTTTACTCCGCGTTCGATTTTAAAATAAGGTCCTGGTGATTCAAGTTTCACCCGTGCTGTGCTGGTTCGGTATACTTCCTGTAAGAGAACTATGTAGTCATTCTCTAAACCCTGTTCATTTAGTGAATGCCAAATGGAATTGTGGTACAAAGAATCGAAAGCTTTCGAGTAATCTATAAGTAGACGACTAGATTACTATTGACAATGCCCCGTACACTAACACACACATACAGCGTCTTCGCCGGCGAAGACTAGGTCCCCGCTATCTGACGCACCCCGGCCGCGGCCCCCAGTCGCGGACCCATGGGCGTCAAGACTAAGCACTTGTCCGATTATCCTTTTCAGCAGCAGCAAACGTTGCTCTAAGCCTAGGTCCGAGCCTCGCAGGAGGCGTCCTTAGAGCAACGTTTCCCCCATGACGCAGCAGGGCCCTTCTACGGGCCCACCCCTCAGCAGAGCTTCTGCGCTTGCCACCCTTCCTCGCTCGCTACAAATTCCATTTAAAGTTGCTGTTTTAAAGTGGACTGTGATTATTTTGTGAGTAGGGAGTTTTTTAAAGGGTACAATTGATGGTAGCGCAAGAGAGCGAGACTTATTTTATTTATGCCACGAGGAGAGTAACCTATGAAATTTAATTTTAAAGAATCGGAAAATAGTATTATTTATTTTACTAAATTATATGACCCTTCGATACGAGTGTGCTTTTTTACACATTTGTATCAAAACAAATATTACATATACTTTTTTTATTTTTTTATATTTATTAGACAGTAGTCAGTAGTCTGTACAATGGTAACAAATCTACCACCGATTCGGAAAGTTGATTCCGCTGAGAAGAAACCGGCAAGAAACTCAAAGGTTACTCCTTTAAATTCAACATTATAACATAACAACGTAATAGGACCTTCTTCACTCTAAGATATGGCATTACAAGTTTGTTTTTATTTCTCGTATTAAAATTAAAATATAAAACTACACAATCTTTTTATCAAGATCAAGATGATTCATATCCTTCTGATCTTTATATTAATAAAATACGAAAGTACCTCTGATTATTCTTCACACATAATATTCGTTAGTAAAACTCCTCAGGCAAAGCGCTCATTAACTACGGTCCATCATTTATACATAAAAGCTTCGTCATGTAGGCAGTTTTGGTTTTCCTATTTGCTATTTCCTATCAGTGTGTTGCTGTCACATCCTATTTCTTTTATGATAAATGAAAGGGACGATGGATAGGAAAAGTAAAAAGAAACCTTTTAATGTCCCACTGCTGGGCATAGGGCTTCTCATTTAGATGAAAGAGATAAACATCTCTGCTACACATACCCTAGAAAAACTCCGGGATGTCCAAGCTTCCTCACGTTGTATTTCTTTACCGAAAATCACATTAATGTTTTGAAAAGGACAATCAAGCACCCAAATTTCGTTTTTCACAGAATGCGAAAACCCTTGCGTCTAACTACTAAGCCATTATGGCCATTATCGCCATTATTTAGATATCAGAATTTTGAGCATATATATTTAGACAAATAATGTCTAATTGTTTTAAACTTAAATTTTCGTGGTTTATTAACATATTGACTATTTGAACGCGTACATACCACGATGGCGTTTTTTAATTTTGCCGATATTTCGACCCAGTTGCATGGATCGTGGTCACGACGTTACTGCTGTGGTCGGTTGTGTCAAGCTGTCAAGGGCAGAATCTGTCTACCCTACGTCTGATCCTTTTATTTTTCACGGCACCCACATCCATTTGTCGGCATACTACACTCACAACGTCACGTTTTAATTTTGAAAAATTGCGTCGTTTGTTCATTTGGCATAGCTTCACCACTGGATTCCACGTATCAGCCAGCTTAAAACCATCTTCACGATTGAAATTAGGATATTTTTTAATTTCAATGGCCTCGCGAACTAATCTCGGCATATAATGGCGGTCCGTGGAAAGAACTTTCGGGCTATGAAGTTCTATCCAGTGTTGAGTTCCCTGCTGCAAAATGTGCTCCGCGATCGCAGATT
This sequence comes from Elymnias hypermnestra, assembly GCA_015832385.1. Classification (NCBI taxonomy): domain Eukaryota; kingdom Metazoa; phylum Arthropoda; class Insecta; order Lepidoptera; family Nymphalidae; genus Elymnias; species Elymnias hypermnestra. The sequence continues at coordinate 9,545,042 of JACTOM010000934.1, forward strand.
TTTGTATGTCGTTGTGCTTGACAGCATTTATGTGTTCTGACACACGAGTTGCTATGGAACGCTTCGTTTGCCCAATATAAGAGCTTCCACAGCTGCAGTCAATTTTGTAAACGCCCGGACATTGATACGGTAAACGATCCTTCGGAGATCTTACCATGTTTATAATCCTTTGTAAGGGAGTGAAGACAGTTTTGATGCTATAATCGTTTCGCAGTAGCCTGCCTATTCTGTCCGTCACTCCCTTTACAAAGGGTAAATAGGCCTTTGGCCTTTCTACCTCCAAAGGTCGTTTATGGTGTCTCTGCTTGCTGACGGGTTTTGGGGATCTATGTCCATTCCGACGTAACACCTCTCTTACATGGGTTAACTCGTCCTGAACAGTTAGATCATCCCATAAATCGTGAGCTCGACTGATCAATGCTTCAATCATACATAAGACGTTTTTAAGTAAACTTGGGCTTTTCTTGGAAGGATTCGATTAGGTATGCGAAATTACGCAATATTCACAACATCAGAGATTGTAACTCAAGTGAAAATTGGCAAGATTTTCTTTGCAAATTGGTCGTATTTTGCTGCGAATGCTCGTTTTTTCCACGTAGTCAAAATGACATCATAATGAGTTTTCAACAGCCCGCAGCACACGAGCTATCGTTAGGCTTCAATAACAATGGGACATTTGTAATATAAAAATAATGTTCTAGTTCTTATATTCGTTCGATAAACGGCTTTATACGTAGAATTTCTATGTCCAAAATCGTTTTTGCATTGTGCCCTATATTTGTTTTGAGCATCTGTAATTTATTCATTGGAAAATACACAGCTCAATGGTTCGCCTACCGTATCGAGCTTAATTTCTGTTTTTATTTAGTTTTTTTTTTAAGTTGCCACCTAGCATAGAAAAGCTTTGGGATAATTCAATTGGGTTTAAAGCGTATCCCACACAATTTTCATTCAATTTGAATTAATCTGTTCATTTTAGGTTAGTGTGTGTCCATTCCACTTTGTATACGTAAAATTTCTCATCTGTGATGGATTCAAAATTTGCTTTAAAATATTCTCTATAAAGTTGTCTACCTGATTGTAAAAGAGACAATGCCTAAAACCAATTTGTCAACAAGTTATAGAAGCTTATATAACATTTATTACCCCAGTAATAAAGAAATTAAGATTGTTTATCAGTTTCCAGGTAGTTTGATCAATTTAATTTGATTAAATTCAATAAGAAATATTAATTTGAATTTGATCTTTACACAAAAACTACTAGACTGATTTCAAATTGTTTTACATCATTAGAAAGCTGCAGTTTCACTAAGCGATTAGAAAAATGCATTAAATCCAAGGTGTGAAATAAAAAATCTATTATCGAGTGCGCTACGAAAACTATTAAAGATAGAACAAAACAATGTTCTACAATATTATAGAACGTATTAATATCTATAAAAAAGTCCAGAATACTATATGTCCAACTACTATAATTATTCCATTATTACTACTTTTTTACATTTTAAAAGTTAATAAAAGTGTCGACAATAATGAAACCATATTTTTTATAGTTTTGTATAATTCGTTATCCTATTTTATTAAAGACCGATTCAATACCTGTAAACTACTATTTAAATTATTTAAATCAGACATGCCATTCAAAAGATATAACGAATTTTAAAATATCAATCTAAGGAGAATAACGTATACAAATCTACGTCAAATATAGGTATGTTCTGAGACAATAAAGTATCTATTACAAATAAATCTATTCTCTAATATTATAGAATAAAGTGCATTTTGATTGTTTTTTGAATAATTAAAAATAATAGAGCTTAAAAATTACTGGATCGATTAAAATACCTATAGAGTAATTCCAAGTTTGCTATTGATGCTGCATATTTTAGAAAGTAAAGTAAAATCTGTATGTTGATTAGATTATGAATGTAAGTGTAAGATTAAGAAGTAATTAAAAACTAAGTGAAATAAAAGTTATATCCTAATGAAGATAAATTTATAGTCGATATCTACGCTAGTGAAACCACGGGACATTCGTCGTCGTCGTCGCTTCAATCAACGGACGTCCACTGCTGGACATAGGTCTCACGTAATGACGTCCACAAGACCCGATCTTGCGCCACCTGGCTCCAGCAGCTACCGGCGACCCGGTATGTCGTCGGTCCACCTTGTGCGCCTTGTCCACCTTGTCCGGTGCGGGGTCGCCACTCCAGCACCATCGGCCCCCAACGTCCATCGGTCCTTCGGAGTATGTGGCCCGCCCATTGCCACTTCAGGTTCGCGATACGTAGAACTTTGTCGGTGACTTTGGTTCTACTACGGAACTCTTCATTTCTAATTCGATTACGTAGAGAAACTCCGAGCATAGCCCTCTCCATCGCACGCTGAGTGACTCTGAGCTTCCGCATGAGGTCCATAGTCAGCGACCACGTCTCAGAACCGTAGGTCATCAATGGCAACATGCACTATTCGAAGACTTTGGTCTTATTATATTCACGGGACATTGCTTGTTATATATAATATTACTTGCTATAAACGACGACTTTTAATGAAATAAAATTGAAAATTATTATATTTATTTGAAATACTTCTTATGTGACATAAACAAATTATGGAAGGGGATAACAACGAGAGTTGAAATAAAAAATTACAATAGGATGGTTGTATAGAAAATGTTTAGTAGAAAGAGACATTATACTGTCAAGATTTGGGAAAAATTGAGATCTATTTCTCGCAAGATGACATTACACTTGATAGATATGAGGCACGACATGGATCTTATAAATCTTGTTATCTCAATGAAGGCCCATGATGAATTGCCGGAGGCTTCGATAACAAAGGTTGACATAAAAATTTACCTTCTGACAATAGTATTGATGAAGCCCTTGGAGCTTTATAAAGCCATTACATTCAACTTTTTTATTATTATAATAATAGCGACACGTCCAGAGTTCGTTGGCATAGTTGAGCATATTTTATCTGTCGTAGAATCGCATCAGATTGCACAAAAAGATATTTTAAATATTGCGACAGACTGTCATCATGGTTATGGCGTCTCAGGATTTATTCTTCAAATACAACCAACAGATCTTTGTCATATTGTACTCCTACACCATCCTCGTGACTGCCTCATTGGTCTAGTGGTTAGCATATTCAACTACAGACATGAGGTCCTGGGTTCAAGTTCTGGGTCGGGCCAATTCAAAAATCAATATTAGGTTTTCTGTTAAGATTTTCTCAATATTTGCCCGAGGTTGGGAAGTTGGCGGTGTGATCCGCCCCCATGCCTCGGAGAGTACGTTAAGCCGTCGGTCCTGCGCCTGATCTCTCTCCGGTCGTGTCGGATTCCCGTCACATCGGACTATGAGAGTAAAGGAATAGAGAGTGCACTTGTGTACTATGCCTGCCAATCCGCAGTAGAGCAGCGTGTTGGGTCTATGCTCCAAAAACCCTCGTTCCTAACAACGTTATGAGGTGGGGGACATTGTTTTATAATATATAAGGATGTCGTCTTAAACGAATTACGGCTAGAACCATTAATCTTATGTAGGATGTTACATTTCTAGAGTACAGTTGTCTGTATGCTAGAGATATTTTAGTTTCATTTGTGTAATGATCTGCGTGATTAGCTGTAGATCACGAAGTTTCATGTTTTAAGCTCAAATCGAGTCAATTAGCAGTTGATATTGGGTTTTCAGTGCAGCACACCCTGATAGAATGCCCGGCATGGGGACGCCCGGTCGTTGGTCGGAGGGGACCTTTCGTTGGAGGGTCTAGTCTAGTGGAGGGCAGTGGCCTCCTTCAGCGAATCTGTTATTTCGCTGAAGGAGGCACATAAGAGGCAGAGGGAGGACTCTAAAGATACTCCTCTTCTGCGGCGCAGGAGGCTGGGAGGTAGGAGGCGTATATTTGCGCTGCTCCTACCCCTTTCCTAAATTTCCAGCAGGAGTATCCCGGAGTACCAGGGTAGATTGCGTCAACCGATCCTCTGATGCTCCACTAAAGGATGGGTAGCGTATCGAGGTGCGTAAAGGCATTTCCCAGCGTGAAAAAAAAAGTTGATATTGGGTATTTTAGTTCCTGGTTTGGAGAGTAGTCTCTCTTACCTTTTTATCGGATTTCTTATAGTTACTTATTATTGACAGGTTAGCGATTGACTAACCGCACTTTATGTTAAATTATAAATAGTAAAAGGAAATAAGAAATACTGTGATAAGAGAACATTGTGGTATAAAAGAAGATGTGGTGACTAAGATTGAGAAAGGTATGCTTAGATGGTTTGGACATGTAAAGAGAATGAATGAAAGGAGACTGACAAAAAGGATATGATGTCAAATGGAAGGGGAAGACCAAGGCGAACGTTTCTGGACCAAATCTAGGACATTTTAAATACGGGCCAGGTCAAGAGTACTCGAAACCGACGAACTTGTATCAAAGATTTAATAAGAATGAAAGAAGCGAATGAGATATGCAAGGATCATGGCAAGTGGAAGGATGTTGTCTCAGCCTACCCCTATGGGAATGAGGCGTGACGCTATGTATCCCAAATGGTCTTTACAGTTTCACTTCTCGGTACGTCTTTTTTGGTAGGGTGGTAACTAGCCACCAACCGGAACCATTGCGTCAACGACAATTCAAATGATTTTATTATTTATTGGACTACGAAAAATATGAAAGAAAGATGGCTCATTCGCAAATGCATCTACTGCACAAATGACTAATTTCTATTTGAGATCGACCACTTTGATCAAAACTCGATGAGGGAGATGTTAAATTACTGTAGATCTCTTTTGTATATCCAATAATAACTGACGAAGAAAAGCGCAAATATAAGTCTCTAGTACCTTACAAACTCGGTCGTATCCTGCATTATCTGCATAGAAAACTTCGACAAGCTTTACCCAACGCAATTTTTTCACTGTCCCAGTTTCGCGTTTAAAGTTTCCCAAAGTTCGTGGAGTGCAATAATCCTTCAATTTTTCTCGGCGAACAAAAGAATTGAAAAATTGAAGTTTCACGAAACTAGTGAAAGTAGGCTGCAGTGAGATTTCTAAACAAATTTTCACGATAACGTTGAATAACTTTATTTTGCATGAGTCGAACTGATTTATAAAGAAACTGAAAAATGCGTTTATTGAAACGATATTAAGTACGATATCCTACTATCTATACAAATAAATTGGGGTGTCTGTTTTTAAATCAACTATACTATGTCATTTTGTCTGTCTGCTTGATCGAGAATATCTCTAAGACGGCAACACCAATTTAAACCACACAAACACTGGCAGATAGCTAATATTATAAAGAGTAAGTTAAGCTTTTATTTAAGGAAAAAAACTTAAAAACATTCGGCCTACGCGCTAACGAAGTTGCACTGATCAGTTAGTTTTAAATGACATCTAGCTAATGCCCGGAATGCATTGCAATAAGATATTACATGTATATTTCTATGTTTTTAAATACAAATTGTCATCAAATAAAAAATACAATTTTTTTTTTGATGACCTACGGTTCTGAGACGTGGTCGCTGACTATGGGCCTCATGCGGAAGCTCAGAGTCACTCAGCGTGCGATGGAGAGGGCTATGCTCGGAGTTTCTCTACGTGATCGAATTAGAAATGAGGAGATCCGTAGTAGAACCAAAGTCACCGACATAGTTCTACGAATCGCGAACCTGAAGTGGCAATGGACGGGGCACATAGTCCGAAGGACCGATGGACGTTGGGGTCCGAAGGTGCTGGAGTGGCGACCCCGCACCGGACGGTGCAGTGTAGGCAGACCCCCCACAAGGTGGACCGATGATATAAAGAGGGTCGCTGGTAGCCGCTGGAGCCAGGCGGCGCAAGACCGGGCCTTGTGGGCGTCATTACGTGAGACCTATGTCCAGCAGTGGACGTCCATCGGTTGAAGCGACGACGACGACGACGATATAACAAATAACTTTCGTGCAAATGTAAGCAATACGTTAACATTTTATTACTGACTTCATCTTCTTATAAAGCTATTTTATTATATAGTTAAATCATAATATATTATAGATAAATTATTTTATACTTTAATGTCTGTTGCAGTGAAAGATATGCTATTATAGATCAAGTCTGAATGACTGTTGCTTCGTAATCTAACTGTTATGGTGAGTCAGCAAAGCCTTAGCCTTTTTTCACTATAACCACAAAAAAACCATTAGAGCGAAGACGTAAAAAGTTAACGACCCATAATTAAGATACTTTTCACGGTAACAGTACAGTAGTAACTAATACTGTCAATTATTATGCGATGCTCCCGTTTTAAATACGCTTTTATTATCTTTTGCCTGTATTTATTTGATTGAATCTTTAATCGTGGTTATTAATAACATCAAAACATCAGATTACGTGATAATTAATGTTTCAAGGACTTAATGTCATTAACCTATTACCCTGATCACCATAATTATTCATTATCCTTATTTTTCGCTGCGAAATTTATTTACGCACTCTGACTGAAAGTTATCATAACCAGCTATGGGTCTCGCTACTAGAATACCCACAAAATTTGAATACCCACTAAAACACAAGGGTTTCCTTCGCATCCTGAAGTTGGGCACCAGAGGTAAGATGGGTACGTCCTGCTCCGAAACCGAGGACAACAGCTACCAAAACCAATCAAAGGGACAGAATACAAAAAGCATGTTTTCTAGCCTCCTATTTCAGATATAAATGCCCACTATTGTGAAATCCCGCACCTTCTTTGATGCTTCCTTTACCCTTCGCATTCTAAACTGGGGCACCAGAGATATTATGGGAACATCCTGCTTTGGGATCTAAGACAACAGCTACCAAAACCAATCAATGGGGCAGAAGACAAAAAAGTATGTTTTCTGGCCTCCTACTTCAGACCTAAGAGGCCGCCATTGTGGAATTCCGCACCCTCTTGGATGCTTTCTTTACCCATCGCATTCTGAAATGGGGCACCAGAGGTATTATGGGGACGTCCTGCTCAAGGACCCAAGACAATAGGTACACTAGGACAGACGACAAAAAGAACACGTTTTCTAGATTTCTACTTCAGATATAAGAGGTCACTGTTACGGATTTCCGTACCCTCTTTGTTGATTCCTTTACCCTTCGCATTCTGAACAGGGGCACCAGAGGTATTATGGGGACGTTCTGCTCTGAGAACCAAGACAATAGCTTCCAAAACTAATCAAAGGAATAGAAGATAAAGTAGCACATTTTCTGGCCTCCTACTTCATACAAAAATGGCCGCTATTGCGGAATCCCGCACCCTCTTTAACGTTTCCTTTACCCTTCGCATTCTGAACTGGGACACCGGAGGTGCGATGGGGACGTTCTGCTCTGGGACCCGGAACATCAGCTCCCAAAACCAATCAAAGGAACAGAAGATAAAATAGTACGTTTTCTGGCCTCCTACTTCAGGCATAAGTGGTCATCGTTGCGGAATCCCGCATCCTCCTAGATGCTTTCTAAGTTTGCTGTTCTTGATTCTAGAACATCCTAGAATCCAGACCAGCGAGCACAGATATTTTTTTTTTGTTATTCTTGAATTCTAAAGATTGCATCGCGCTAAGACATTAAAAAAAAGGTAAAGCATGAATTTTTACAAATATTTTACTATTCCCCACAGTGTCGATCGCGTAGTTCCCGATCTCTTGGTAATATATGGAAATCAGTGCTTATTAACCGTCTACATTACGACAGGAGTCACTTTGCTAAATTTAAAGTCAAATTCGAGTACTTTAAAAGATATTTATATAAAATACAAATAAACAAAGTAGTATTTCGGTTAACTATAGCATGTTATCTTAGTTTGCCATTTCGATTATTAATTCCGTTAAGGAAAATACCTGTTGGTATACACTTGAACTCACTCGTTTCTGTACGTGAAAGTATTTATTGTCAAAAGCAAAGAAACACCGCTGAAATCTCGATAGTCGTGTTCTGAAATAGACTTTAAGTAGGTCACCGTAGGCAGTAGCATCAATATATTCTCGTGGGAACGGAGGGCAACACAAATACATAGCAATTTCATCTTTATGCTCATAATAATAAGATCGAGTAATCGCAGGTAGAAAACGTGTGGTCTTTTGTACGTCTGCACCTTTGAAAAGTTGAAAGCATAGTTATTGATAAACCAGTAACTACTTCTATCTTTAAAAGACTTAAAGGTTGAAATTTGCGAAACATTTTCATAATGTACAATTTCAATTTAGATATTTTATATGTATTAAGGTGAGGGTGCATTTTCAGTGTAATTTTTGTATACTGTATTAGAAGCGAAAAGAGATAGTGGTTTTATCACAAAACTACTGAACCGATTTCAATGAATTTTGATACATAGATAGTCTAGAGCCTGAGAAAGATTATATGCTACTTTTTATTGCGAAAAGGGTTGTGAGGGACGAAAGTATCGCCACTTTTAGAGCTAGAAGTTTGGAAGATACTTTTTAGGCTGTTGATTCGATATTAATAGATATGTCGTCAAGTTTCTAAAAATGTTACCTTCAAGAGTGTAAAATAACTTAAGAGTTATTTGAGACAAAACTAGTGAACAGATTTCAATGAATTTTGATACATAGATAGTCTAGAGCCTGAGAAAGATTATAGGTTACTTTTTCTTGCGAAAAACGGTTGTGAGGGATGAAAATATTGCCATTTTTAGAGCTAGAAGCTTGAAAGATACTTTTTAGGCTGTTGATTCGATATAGACACAAACGTGACTAAAAGGAGGAAAGGTAAGAAAGAGAAGAATTTGTGGATGGACAAAAATGTTCAAGCAGCTGTGTGTGAAAAGAAGAAAGCTTGGTGCGATTGGTTGGCTACAAAAGCGAACCAACGAATGCAAAAGGCAACGAATGATGACGTAAAAAAGGCAAGAATGGAATACAAAAGGGTGAAAGTAATCGTGAAAGAAGCTGTAAGAAAGAAAAAAGAAGAATACAGTGATATGTATGATAGGAGACTTTCTGATGATTTTCAGTCAAACAAAAAGTTTTTCTGGAAATCAATACAATTTGCCCGAGGGAGATCTACTTCCTCGGAGCTTTGTAAAATCAGAAGTTTAGATGGAAGTTTAATAAAAGGAGAAGAATGGATATTGAAGAGATGGAAGGATCATTTTGAAAGTTTGTTTGAAAGAAATGAAGCAGAGGTAAATATGGCCTCTGCGGATAGCAATGAATGTAAGACAAGTGATAGCGAGATTAGTATGGATGACATCATGAAAGCGATAAAAGGTATGAAATCAGGTAAGGCTGCTGGGTATGACAGAGTGTCAGTCGAGATGCTGAAGGCTGGCCGCGGGATTGTGGTAGCTCAGCTGTACTGCCTTTTCAATATATGCTGGGAGAAAGGTCAAGTCCCAAGAGATTGGAGCAAGGCCGTAATTGTCCCTCTATATAAAGGAAAAGGGTCACAGCAGGAGTGCAAAAATTACCGCGGTATCAGCCTTCTTAGTGTCGTCGGCAAATTGTATGCAAAGATATTAATTGAAAGGGTGATTAATGAAACTGATGGGAAAATATGGGACGTGCAAGCGGGATTTAGAAGAGGAATGGGATGTACGGATCAGGTCTTTTCTTTACGGTGCATAACTGAAAAATGTTTGGCTAAACACCAAAAAGTTTATTGCGCGTTCGTAGATTTAGAAAAGGCCTATGATCGAGTGGTGAGGAATGAGCTGTGGTCAACGTTATCTACGTATGGGGTGAGCGGTTGTCTGATCCAAGCATTGAAGTCTCTCTATGAGGGTTCTAGTGCCTGTGTCAGAATAAACGGAGCGTACACGGAGTGGTTTCCTGTCGAAAGAGGTGTTCGACAGGGATGTGTTGCGTCACCATGGCTGTTCAACCTTTTCATGGATAAATGTTTGACAGATTTAAAAGAATGTATGTATGGGTTAAGAATGAATGAATTACTCATCAAATGTTTACTCTACGCTGATGATCAAGTAATACTTGCGTCATCCGCTAACGAGCTTCAGGAGATGCTAAATATTATGAATGAAGCTTTGAAAGGGAAAGGAATGAAAGTGAATGTAAACAAAACGAAAGTTATGCTTTTTGAACGAGATGAATCTATGATGAATGGCAATATTTTGATAGATGGGGAACAAGTGGAAGAGGTGAAAGAATTTGTATACTTGGGATCTAAATTTACAAAAGATGGAACATGTGAAAGTGATATCGAAAGGAGAGTGAATGCAGGGAATATGGTAAATGGTGCTCTGCATGCTTTTATGAATAGCCAGATGGTGTCTCAAAGGGCTAGACTGGCAGTGCATGCTGGAGTGTTGGTGCCAACACTTATGTATGGTAGTGAAAGTTGGGTATGGCAGAAGAATCACAAAAGTAAAATAAATGCGGTAGAGATGAGAGCGTTGAGAAGCATGAGTGGATTAAAACTGAGTGACAGAGTGAGAAATAGTGTGATAAGAGAACGTTGTGGTATAAAAGAAGACGTAGTGACTAAAATTGAGAAAGGTATGCTTAGATGGTTTGGGCATGTAGAGAGAATGAATGAAAGGAGACTGACAAAAAGGATTTATGAGTCAAGAGTGAATGCGAAAGTTGGAAGGGGAAGACCGAGGCGAACGTTCCTGGACCAAATCCAGGACATTTTAAATAACGGCCAGGTCAAGAGTACTCTAAACCGACGAACTTGTATGAAAGATTTAATGAGATTGAAAGAAGCGAAGGAGATATGCAAGGATCGTGGCAAGTGGAAGGATGTTGTCTCTGCCTACCCCTATGGGAATAAGGCGTGATGCTATGTATGTATGTATGTATGATTCGATATTAATAGATATGTCGTCAAGTTTCTAAAAATGTTACCTTCAAGAGTGTAAAATAACTTATTATAAATGTAAAAGTAACGTCGCGTCTACGACAAAAGTACTGAACCGAATTCCATGAATTTCGATACATAGATAGTCAAGAGCCTGATAAAGGACAATGAGCTCTTTGCAAATAGTTTATTAAAGTATTCATACATATTTAATGGTAACTGTATACGTTTCTATAATAAACTCCCACAAGACGTTCTAAAGATGTCAAATAATAAATTCAAAGTCTTTGTTAAAAGAAAGTTGATAGAAAAATCGTATTATAATTTGCAAGAGTACTAGAGACGATAGTAAGAGACGATCGAAACGCCTGGGAGTGAACGAATTGCTCTAATTTTATTAAAAAAATAGTAACCTAATATGATATTGTAATGATGATGGTAACAAAAAAAATACCCGACTGAGTTTGTTGTGGGTTCTTCTCGGATCAGGCCGCGAAGGAACCCTCGTAACTTTAGATTTTAAGCCGTTCTTGAGTACCATCATCAGACGTATATTATTATTAGAGTGTGGAAGAAAAAAATATAATTTGACGATTCAAAAGTGCTGTAATATGCCTACTTGAATAAAGCTATTCTGATTTGATTTGATTTATGTGACTGCCTTAATAGTCTGGTCTGGATGTCTGGGTACAGAAATGAGGTCGTTGAGTTATTTAATGGAGATTTACTCAATAATTAAAAAACTTGGGAAGTTGGCAGTGTGCTTTACCCTCGTGCTTTGGAGAGCACGTTAAGCCGTCGGCCCTGGGTCTAATCTCTCTCCAGTCGTGTCGATTTGCCGTTACATTGGACTATGGGATTCAAGAAATAGAGAGTGCACTTGTGTACAATGCCATCCAACCCGCAGTGAAGCAGCGTGGTAGTTCTATGTTCTAAAACTCTCTCCCCTACAATGCAGGAGACCAGAGCCCAGCAGTGGGATGTTAATAGTCTGCTACTAAACTTTCCTGACCTTTAAAGATGAAAGAACATTTCCAGTTTGGACTAACTACACTTTTATTGAAATAAAAGTAAAAGGGCAGTTAAACAATGTAATTAGTATCTAATTACAAATCTTATTTAATTGAATCTTCCTATGGAAATATATATAGCAATCTCTTGCTATAGAAATGTCTAGAATGCAAGTTGATTATGCCATTGATATATACTTTTGTCTGTTGAACCCCACTCATATCCAAAATAATTGTATCCAATCAACGCAGACGAAGTGGCAAACACTTACTAGTATTCGATAAATATTTCAACTCTCTGTTGGTTATTTTAAACATTTCCATACAATATTTGTAAGTGACACTAAAAGCCTGTTTATTTGTCTACGTTTTACATCGCGAGACACTTTCAATTTCGGTTAAAAGCGCTCCATGGTTTACTTTAAACGTGACATGAATACATTGAAACTTGATGGACGATATTGTACTTCTAAAAAGAAAAGTTTTTCTTTGTACCTTCGATTTTATCAAATAATGTCACAAATTGCGAATATCCCCTAAAATAAATGCGAAAATTTGTTTACATTGAATAGTTTCTACATGTTAAACTGAATTATGATAAGTTGTGTAAGATGCTATAGCTTCACATACACCAGAATGTTTTCCTTCATCAAAAATACCCAAAGATAGATTGAAAGTAACAATAAATTACGAATTTGTCGGATTTATAAAGGGAAACTTAGCAGTGCCTGATCTTGACCATTGGCCATCATTTGTAAGCACAGTGAAAAAAATAAAAGGCTTTTTGATCCTACAAATAATAAAATAGAGACCCTGCCAAGTTAGGTTAAGTAAAATCACTTGGATTATATTGAGAGGTGTGATAGCTAATTGGATAGATACGTGGATTATTCTTAACGGATACGGCTTCGAATCCTGAGCAAGAATCACTACGATCTATATTCACGTAAGCAAACGCAAAACCAAAAATAGGCTTTCTTATATGTTTCTGTCTAGGTCTCATATTTTTAAGTCAAATGACAATTTGCAATTTACACAGCAGAAGTGTTTCGATCAAAAGTGGTGAGATTTTTGCTGCAAGTCCACGAAAAATTGGTAATTTTAAAGACATTTTTAGTTTAAAATAAAATTGAGTTTAGCTTTATTGATTACGCCGTTCTTGAGGTCAACAAAATTTAAAAAAAGAGACTTTGGAAAAGTTCTTGGCTTAGTTCGTATTTTCAGGCTAACAGCATGATTTCTTACGTCAATATATACGGCTTATAAGTTTTATTGTACTTCAATATCTGCCCGTCCAAAGAAAACATATAGTAGCTTATAAACCTGAAGTGGAACGGCCTGATGGGTTTATGCTCTGAAATTCTGTGATTGAGGAGGTCTGTGCCCAGAAGTGGAAATAGGCATGTAGATAGGCTATAGGAGGCTGTAGCAGATTTATTTACAAATATTATAAATGTTGACTGCCTCATTGGTCTAGTGGTTAGCATGTTCGACTACAGACCTGAGGTCCTGGGTTCGAGTCCCGGATCGGGCCAATTCAAAAATCAATATTGAGTTTTCTGTTAAGATTTTCTCAATATTTGCCTGAAGTTGGGAAGTTGGCGGTGTGATCCACCCACGTGCCTCGGAGAGCACGTTAAGCCGTCGGTCCTGCGCCTGATCTCTCTCCGGTCGAGTCGGATTCCCGTCACAATCGGACTATGAGAGTGAAGGAATAGAGAGAGCACTTGTGTACTATGCCTGCTAATCCGCAGTGGAGCAGCGTGGTGGGTCTATGCTCTAAAAACCCTCGCCCTCGGAGTGAGGAGGCCTGTGCCCAGCAGTGGGACGTTACAAGGGCTGCTACTTTTTTTTACAAATGTAACTCCGCCCGTCTAGCCAAAACTCAAATGAAATTTTATACACTGATATTCTAAAGCCTGAGAAAGGACATAGGCTACTTTTTAATGCGAAAAAAAGGTTATGAGGGATGTAGGTATCGTCATATCCAAAATTAAAAGCTTGAAACTTATTGTTCATATTGTTGATTCGATATAAATAGATATGAAATTCAAAGTTTGATAAACCTTACACCTCAATAATATTAAGTACTACTGCAACCTCATCCGTCGTACATACATACATACATAGCATCACGCCTCATTCCCATAGGGGTAGGCAGAGACCACGTCCTTCCACTTGCCACGCTCCTTGCATATCTCCTTCGCTTCTTTCATTCTCATTAAACCTTTCATACAAGTTCGTCTGTTTAGAGTACTCTTGACCTGGCCGTTATTTAAAATGTCCTGGATTTGGTCCAGGAACGTTCGCCTTGGTCTTCCCCTACCAACATTCCCATTCACTCTTATCTCACAAATCCTTTTTGTCAATCTCCTTTCATTTATTCTTTCTACGTGCCCAACCTATCTAAGCATACCTTTCTCAAGTTAAGTCGCTACATCTTCTTTTATACCACAACGCTCACTTATGACACTATTTCTAACTTTGTCACTCAGTTTTAATCCACACATACTTCTCAACGCTCTCATCTCTACCGCATTTATTTTACTTATGTGATTCTTCTGCCATACCCAACTTTCACTACCATACATAAGTTCTTCCACCAATTTCACTTAATGGTACCGTAATACCATATAGCGAACAACACATTATCTTGGGCAACACATCTAAGAGATTTAAGCAGGAAAACCTTTGCAGCTATGGGATCCTTGCGACGTCTGCGTTCTTTACTTCCCATTCCTACCAAAACTATGCTTGCAGTCTCTACTTATCTCTATTCTCGATTACGTTGATTCGGTTCATATTTGGATTACGAAAATATGACCACATATCAGAATTTCGTGCAAAGCTCAAGTGGTTGCCTATTCGTTTTCGCCGTAACTTGCATTTTGTGTCTCTTCTGTACTGTGTGCTATTCAATCCTCGTGCTCCTGCATATTTATGTCAGAAGTTCCAGTTTCACGATTACGACGGAAGGTGTTTACGGCCCTCTCGTGAACTAAAGCTCAACGTCATACCCCATAACACCAAATTCTACGATGACTCTTTCGCAGTTCGAGCCATAACTTTATGGAACGAATTACCTCTGACAATAAGAGAAGCTAAATCATTGGATATATTCAAGAAGCAGGTAAAGAATTATTACCTCTCTTTATGTACTTAATGACGATGATATCTATTTGTTCTATGTCTTATTTATTTAATATTATTAGATTATTATGTTTAGTATGTATCTATTTAAAATATGTATTCAAATATTTGTATGTATTTAAAGATATATGTATTAGTATGTAGGAATATTTGTATGTATGTCTATATTAGGGAACACCACCTACCCTATTTACCTCATATAATCTCCCTAACCCTAAGGTTGCCTGGAAGAAATCGCTAATGAGTGATAAGGTCGCCTAATTTGTACTATTTATTAAGTTTGTTTCTGTGTTACTTGTCTCATTGTGGTGTACAATAAAGAGTTTTCTATCTTCTATCTATAAGTGTTGGCACCATTCGTAATTAAATTTATATATCAAATCTAGACAAAATTACTGGCAGTGTACTAATCATTTCGTAAATATTAATATACCCTCATAAGATTGTGTTATTGGGAAATTCCTCGTAGTAATTTATTATCTGTCGTGACGAACATTTGAAGGCTTTATATGTCTACGTTTTACAGCTCGAGTCACTTTCAATTTCGTCTGAAAGCGTTTTATAGCTTAATCTAAACGTGACAGGAATACAGCGATAGTTGATGTGCTATGAAATTTATTACTACCTATCTCACATATTGATTCTGTTATAGTGATTGATATTACGAAATCATTATTACTAGTGATAAATTCGACCATCTAAGTATTCCTCACTCTAATGGAGAGGGTTTTTAGAATATAGACACACCACGCTATTCCATTGTTAAAGTTAATAAAAATGCGGTCAATAATCAAACCATATTATTCACACATCTAAATTAATCCTTATCATATTGAAGGCCGTTTCAATGCCCGTAAAATACTTTTTATATTATTAAAATAGGACATTCAATTCAAAAGATATAACGAATTTAAAAATACCAATCTAAGAAAAAAGTAAACTTTTTTCATTGCCACAAAATCGGTATCTACGTGGATGAAACCCACGATTTTTTTATCGTTTAAATAATCCTTGAATTTATAATACAATTTTTCAATTAATATAAAGGATTTTAATTTATTAAAAATTTCTAGAAGGTCTTCTGGGAGTTGTCATTGAAACGTATACAGTTAATTTTGGGAAGGGATTCGTCGTCGTCGTCGTCGCTTCAACCGATGGACGTCCATTGCTGGACATAGGTCTCACGTAATGATATCCACAAGGCCCGATCTTGAGCCGCCTGGCTCCAGCGGCTACCGGCGACCCTCTTTACGTCGTCGGTCCACCTTGTGGTGGGTCTCCATACACTGCGCCGGCCGGTGCGGGGTCGCCAATCGGGAGGGATTCAGAATCAGACAAATCCCACCGGATTCAGTGGACTGTATATGGTAACTTCCTCATTGGTTTTGTAGTTAGCATGTTCGGCCAAAGACAAGGTCCTGGATTCGAGTCCCGGGTCGGGCTTATTCAAAAATGGTTATTAAGTTTCTATTAAGATTTTCTCAATATTTGCCCGAAGTTGGGAAATCGGCGGTGTGATCCACCCCAGCACGTTAAGCCGTCGGCCCTGCACTTGATCTCTCTCTGAAAGTGTCGGACTTCCGTCACATCGGACTATGAGAGTGAAGGAATAGAGAGTACACTCATGTACTATGCTCTAACAACCCTCTCTCCTATAAATGAGGAGGCCTGTGCTCAACTATGGGACGTTAATGGGCTGCTACTTACCTATTTATGAAGTTCTTAAGGCTTCAATCTGCAGTTCTTGTGGGTTCTGATCGTCAACATTCGGTGGTTAGGTCTTAGGAGTTCGGGTCGTTTAGGATTCGTTGTTCGGTTTACACCGATCGGGAATTTAAGGCGAATGTGTAGTCATAAGTAACGGGACTCTTTATACAAGTCTCCCACTCGGCTTGCAAATACGGCCGTGACGAGTGGGAGATAGGGCGATCGCGGGTGTTTAGGTAGGTGCGGGAGGAGGGTCGCCGGCGGTTGACCAATCAGAATTAGTCGCTGCCGGCGACACGCAAAGCTCGTTCGCAACAGTTACCTTTAAATTAGATACTTATTTAATGTAGCCTACTAGGATTAATATCCGTCTTAGTTTCTTACGTTAAATGAAGTGCCAGGTATTTCACTGATAGCTTTTTTTCTTGGGCGAAGCAATATAGGGTTGTCTCCATTAAAACCCCGTCTACTATCTATCTCTGCACATGTAAGATAGCTCCGGGTTTTCTGAGGAAAGAAATAACATAACCAAAATGGACTTCCCAGCGTTACAGTGGTCTCCAAAATCCTCCATTCTCACTGCTTGCGAACAAAACTCTTATATGAGATTGGTCATTATAGCCGAAGGGCCGTTCGTGCGATTTACAATATGGGTCCAAGAGTCGCTAAGAAACAAATTCAAGGCAGTTAACATAATGACAGTTCACTGCGTATACATATTAGAAAACTTGTTGTACGTACATAAAAACATTGACTCTTTTAATAAAAAGAGTGAATGTACATCATATAACTTACGAAACCAAAACAAACTTGTTATAAATTCTAGTAGGCTGCATAAGATTAACAACTCATTTAAGGGTAACTGTATACGTTTCTATAATAAACTCCCACAAGACGTTCTAAAGATGTCAATTAATAAATTCAAAGTCTTTGTTAAAAGAAAGTTGATAGAAAAATCGTATTATAAGTTGCAAGATTACCTAGACGATAGAAACGCTTGGGAGTGAACAAATTGCTCTAATTTTAATTAAAATATAGTAAACTAATTTGTTATTGTAATGATGATGGTAAAAAAAAATACCCGACTGAGTTTGTTGTGGGTTCTTCTCGGATCAGGGCGCGAAGGAACCCTCGTAACTTTAGATTTTAAGCCGATCTTGAGTACCATCATCAGATGTATATTAGAATCAGAGTGTGGGAAAAAAAAATATAATTGGACGATTCAAAAGTGCTGTAATATGCCTACTTGAATAAAGATATTTTTGATTTTTTTGAAGTTTAAAGAGGAGACAATTACTACCACGTCAGATGGTTTACAATGCGTTAGTGGCATTTCACGTAATACATGTCGATAAATGTATTTAACGAAACAATGGTACAGTTCAATACAATTGCACTCATTGCACGAATACCGCATTTATTACAAAGGGAACGTCCCGGTGGTTTTATTCATAAAAATTTATGACGTTGGAAATATTTTTTTTCAATTGTGCGAAAAAATACTTAAACGCGCCACCGCCATTAGCTTCTGCCATGTACAATGATTTAGGGTTGACGCTTTTGACTTATTGTAGTCATTTTTAGCGGATAGTCAGCCGAGGTTTTATTGTTAGCCATTTTGTATTCTCGGAATTGGGAGTACAACATATTTTTATGTACAATATGGAAATACAGCCTACCAACAAAGACGTGCCCCCAAAGCGTCATTTCAGCTATTTTCACAGCATTATGTCATACGGTATTCTACTTTGGGGTAAAGCTGCTGATATAGCTGCAATATTTGTGCTGCAGAAAAGGGCCGTTCGTGCGATTTACAATATGGGTCCAAGAGAGTCGCTAAGAAACAAATTCAAGGCAGTTAACATAATGACAGTTCACTGCGTATATATATTAGAAAACTTGTTGTACGTACACAAAAACATTGACTCTTTTAATAAAAAGAGTGAATGTATATCATATAACTTACGAAACAAAAACAAACTTGTTGTAAATTCTAGTAGGCTGCATAAAATTAACAACTCATTTAAGGGTAACTGTATACGTTTCTATAATAAACTCCCACAAGACGTTTTAGAAATGTCAATTAATAAATTCAAAGTCTTTGTTAAAAGAAAGTTGATAGAAAAATCGTATTATAAGTTGCAAGAGTACTTAGACGATAGAAACGCGTGGGAGTGAACGAACTGCTCTAATTTGAATTGAAATATATTAAACTAATATGATATTGTAATGATGATGATAACAAAAAAAACAGAATACCCGACTGAGTTTGTTGTGGGCTCTTCTCGGATCAGGGCGCGAAGGAACCCTCGTAACTTTAGATTTTTAGTCGTTCTGGAGTATCATCATCAGACGTACATTAGAATTAGAGTGTGGAAAAGAAAAGAAAAAAAAATATTTGACGATTCAAAAGTGCTGTAATATGCCTACTTGGAAAAAAAAAGCAAAGTATTTTGTGTTTCGATATGACGCTGTGTAAAAAGCATGATCTCTTACTATCTTACCGTCTAATATTGTATCATCGCTTACCATAAGGTGTGATCACGCTAGTCTATCAGCTATAAAAAACGTATATCTCATAGCATCACGCCTCATTCCCATAGGGGTAGACAGAGACAATGTCCTTCCACTTGCCACCATCAGTGCATATCTCCTTCGCTTCTTTCATTCTCATTAAACCTTTCATAGAAGTTCTTCGGTTTAGAGTACTCTTGACCTGGCCCTTATTTAAAATGTCGAATCACTTCTGGGTTCGCCTCCATATAGTTTTAAAAACGTCCTATTACAAATAGCATTTCATAATGTTGAAGATTATTTAAGCGACAAAGAAGTTTGGATTTGATTCCAGTTGCACATGAAATCTAAACATATTGTAACATACAAAAACTATGTTTAAAGGAGTAACCGTTGAGTTTCTTGCCGGTTTCATCTCAAAGGAAGCAACTTTCCGAACCGGTGGTAGATTTGTTACCAACAGACAAACTGCTGACGATTCAAAAGTGCTTTTTGAGCCTACTTGAATAAATAATATTTTAATTTGATTTAAAACATGCCTACATAACATTAAGCCTCATTCCTTTTAGGGGTAGGCAGAGACCACGTTCTTCCACTTTCCACGATCTTTGCATATCTCCTTCACTTCTCTCATTCTTATTAAACCTTCCATATAAGTTCATCGGTTTAGAGTACTTTTATTTAAAATGTTCTGGATTTGGTCCAGGACCATTCGCCTTGGTCTTCCTCTTTCAACTTTCCCATTCACTCTTGAATCATAAATCATTTTTGTCAGGCTCCTTTAATTCATTCTCTATACGTGCCCAAACCATCTAAGCATACCGTTCTCAATTTTAGTCACTACATCTTCTTTTATTCTACAAAGTTCTCTTAACACACTATTTCTTACTTTGTCACTAAGTTTCAATCCACTCATCTTTCTCAACGGTTTCATGACATTTATTTAACTTTTATGTTTCTTCAGCCATATCCAACTTTTACTACCATATATAAGAGTTGGCACCAACACTCCAGCATGCACAGCCTGTCTGGACCTTTGAGACATCATCTGGCTATTCATAAAGGCGTGCAGAGCACCATTTACTATATTCCCAGCTTTCGCTCTCTTTTTAATATCACTTTTACATGTTCCATCTTTTGTAAATTTAGATCCCAAGTAAACATTCTTTAGTAATCAAATTCCTCACCAAGGAAAAACAGTCCATCAATAAACTTGCTCAGACAGCGAAAAACCCTAAACTACGACTAGAAAAGCGAGACGTTGCGATTACGTTAACGTAATTTGACAAACTTTAGTTATTCCACGTATATAGTATATGAGATAACAACAATGCAAAAACTTTTCATATAAAAAGAGACGGAGGCTTCACCGGAATATATGTGTAATTACATAGATTGTTGTAATTTTCTCCGAGTGGTGGAATGAGGAAAATTTACCGCAAACAACACCATTAGTTCGAGGCGTGTGCTGATTGCGATCGTTAGCAAAAACATTGTTAGGTACCCGCAAAGTAAACTTTTTTGACGGCTCGCCAGTTAACTTGTTTGAATTGACGTCATTGTAGTCCTACACAGTGTTTTCATAACAATTTTCTGTGGCTGATTTTGTCTGCAATACGTTAGGACTAGTTATTGTCCATTACTTCGTGTGCTTATAATTACTACTCCTGTCTAGCAACATTTAGTATTTAACTGTATTGACTGCTCGCCAGTTAACTTGTTTGAATTGACGTCATTGTAGTCCTACACAGTGTTTTCATAACAATTTTCTGTGGCTGATTTTGTCTGTAATACGTTAGGACTAGTTATTGTCCATTACTTCGTGTGCTTATAATTACTACTCCTGTCTAGCAACATTTAGTATTTAACTGTATTGACTGCTCGCCAGTTAACTTGTTTGAATTGACGTCATTGTAGTCCTACACAGTGTTTTCATAACAATTTTCTGTGGCTGATTTTGTCTGTAATATGTTAGGACTAGTTATTGTCCATTACTTCGTATGCTTATAATTACTACTCCTGTCTAGCAACATTTAGTATTTAACTGTTTTGACTGCTCGCCAGTTAACTTGTTTGAATTGACGTCATTGTTGTTCTACACACTGTCTTTATAACAATTTTCTATGGCTGATTTTGTCCCTAATATACACAACATATCATGTAGATTTTCAAATTCGTTATATTTTTTTAATGGAATGTCAGATTTTAATAATTTAAAAGGTATTTTACAGGTATTGAAACGGTCTTTAATAAAATATCATTTAATGGGATAAGGATTAATAAAGAGTATAAATATTATTATGGTTTGATTATTGCTGGCACTTCTATAATGGCATAACTACAGTAGTTAGTAGAGATATATGGTATTGCAGACTTTTTTTTATATATTAATGCGTTACAATATTGTGGAACATTTTGTTGATCTATCTTCAATAGTTTCCGCAACATGACCGATTTTATGTAATTAATTTTTTCACATCTCAGGTTACGTTAATGCATTTTTATTGAGGATCCACATATTTTTTTAAAAGTAATAACATAAAAAGAACCGCCTTCAAAACCGCCTGCTGACACCGACTCCAAATATAACAATACGAAGAACACTATACAAGAATACGCAATTATTTCTTACTTTTTAGAGCATATTAATATATTTGTCAGTTCTTTTGAAGGCGGTTGTTTTTTTGTTAAAATTTCTGTTTATTTTTTGATTTTTAGTGAATCCGAAGTAAACTAAAAAATTTGTCTCAATATGTGTTCAGCTAAAAACGTGTTGCAATGCAGCAACAAACGTAAGCTCATTGCTAATTGATTACAGACACCTATATTTCCTGCCATAAACCGCACCCTTACTGTAAGCCGTTGAGGAGATCCATACGAAGTTACGGTAGTCACCTCAAATATCTGGATAGCCTATAGAAGATTCTGCCGAGTATCGTTCATTTGCTCCTAAGAATTGAAGAGTTCCGTCACTTTGTCATGGATTCCATCATCAGAACCTAACCAAACTATCACAAAACAACCCTTGAAGTATATCCTTGTTAATAAAAAGAGAATCATCGAAATCGGTTGGCGTGATCTTGAGTTATCGTCCATTTGTCGCGCACGTGCTTAATACATGCATGTGGAGGTTATCAATTCGTCTGTATCTTTTTTATTTGTTACCTCATATCTTTCGACTGGGTGGACCGATCTTGATGATTTTTTTTTATTTGAAAGGTGGTATTTGTCATAGGGTCCCATTTTTGTTAAATCCGTTTTTGATGATGCCATCCATGAGAAAACCGGATAAGTCTTAAATTTGCAAAAGCATGTGCGCGACAAATGGACCAATAACTCAATATCGCGCCAACCGATTTCGATGATTCTTTTTTTATTAAAAAGGATATACTTCAAGGGTTGTTTTTTATTATGGATGCCATCATCAGAATTGGATTAAAAAAAACCATCAAGATC
This sequence comes from Elymnias hypermnestra, assembly GCA_015832385.1. Taxonomy (NCBI): domain Eukaryota; kingdom Metazoa; phylum Arthropoda; class Insecta; order Lepidoptera; family Nymphalidae; genus Elymnias; species Elymnias hypermnestra. The sequence continues at coordinate 9,567,663 of JACTOM010000934.1, forward strand.
GGCCACCCAGTCGGGAGATATGAGGTAACAGACAAAAAAAATACAGACGAATTGATAACCTCCTCCTTTTTTTGAAGTCGGTTAAAAACACAAATCTTTCCTCTTTATAATATTAGTTTAGATTAAGATAAGAGTCAAATAAAATTCTCTAAACATTAAAACCCAGTGTGGACGAACGCTAAAGCACTACGGAAACGTAGCTATGACGTAGCGATGTAGACTGAACAAATTCTACGGAAAAGGCGATCGCTACGACAGGTGGGGTGATGAAATTTATGCCCCACTGCCTGCCCCGAGGTTAACGCGGTTATTTCATTATTAAACTGAATAGTTTTATCGCTTATTTGCTTTACATTTCGCTACTTTGAAACATATCGTGGAAACTAGGTCGGACATGACCGGTATATAATTACAACCAGTGCATTGAATACACATCAAAAAGGTTTCTGTATCTTAATAAGAGGCAATATAACATGCTTCCATCTTCTGATATAGGACAGTATAACAAACTTTCAAGGCCTCATAAAAATTGACGGCGGCAACGTTTTTTCATGTTGGTAACAAGGTGTGCAGCGAGCTAGCAACAAACATCTAGCAACATTCGAACTACCCCCATTAGCAGAAACTAGTATAAAAGAGCTTGCATTATATTATGGGTTGGTGGGCATTAAGAGGCCAGATCGCCGAGATCTGGCAACAATTAAACTTTTTAAATCTCCGATTGGCAACGGAAAGCCAAATACTTAGGAGTTACCCTAGATGCGTGCAGGCACTGCACCGAACACATTCGCACCGTCCGTGGCAGGGCAGCGTTTGTGCTAAGTCGCCTCTAACCCATGATCTGCAAGAAGAGTAAATTGTCACTGCACCACAAGGTGACACTCTACAAAACTTGCATCCGCCCCATATTCTCTTATGCGAGCGTAGTATTCGCTCACGTTCCAGCACGCTGGCTGGTTCGACTCCAGACGCTGCAGAACAAATGCATGTGCATAGCCACGGGCGCCCGCTGGTTCATGCGCAACGTCGATCTCCACAGTCAATAACTATTTTAAAACGCTCTCCGTAGACTACTTCACGAGAGCCATCAGTCAACCCAACCCTCTCATTAGAAATGTTGCCTCTTATGGGATTAGGCTAAACCCAGACGACCAGATTACTATTGACAACGCCCCGTACACTATCACAAACACACACACTTAGCGTCTTCGTCGGCGAAGACGAGGTCCCCACTATCTGACGCACCCCGGCCGTGGACCCCAGTCGCGGACCCATGGGCGTCAAGACTAAGCACCAGTCCGATGTCCTTTTCAGCAGCAGCAAACATTGCTCTAAGCCTAGGTCCGAGCCTCGCAGGAGGCGCNTGCACCGAACACATTCGCACCGTCCGTGGCAGGGCAGCGTTTGTGCTAAGTCGCCTCTAACCCATGATCTGCAAGAAGAGTAAATTGTCACTGCACCACAAGGTGACACTCTACAAAACTTGCATCCGCCCCATATTCTCTTATGCGAGCGTAGTATTCGCTCACGTTCCAGCACGCTGGCTGGTTCGACTCTAGACGCTGCAGAACAAATGCATGTGCATAGCCACGGGTGGTTCATGCGCAACGTCGATCTCCACAGTCAATATCTATTTTAAAACGCTCTACTACTTCACGAGAGCCATCAGTCAACCCAACCCTCTCATTAGAAATGCCGCCTCTTATGGGATTACGCGAAACATCCCGCCTAGGAAGAGGCGGCCCAAACACGTCCTTGACGACCCAGACGACCAGTTTATTATTGACAACGCCCCGCACACTATCACACACATACACACACACAGCGTCTTCGTCGGCGAAGACGAGGTCCCCACTATACTAGGTCCGAGCCTCGCAGGAGGCACCCTTAGAGTAACGTGCCCCCCATGACCCTTCTACGGGCCTAACCCTCGGCAGAGGTTCTGCGCTCGCCACCCCTCTCGGTTACGCTGTCAAAGCCAGGTCTAACAGCAACTACACACTCCGAAGAAAAAAAAATTGGCGGGCATTATTACTCGAAGTGGTGCCCGGTGCACACCTTGCACCCATAAATTATTAGTTATTGTCATTTAATTAAAAAAATAATTAATAATTTAGTTTAAAGTAATAAATAATCTCTGTGGAAATTGACTGTGTTGTTTTTATTTAAACGATGGAAGACCAGAACGCGATATATTCTTTGTTCAAGTAGGCTCAAAAAGCACTTTTTTAATTTAATTTTTAGGATCCTTCTTTTTATAAAAATGTATATTAGTTTAGTATATGGGCTGTCCCTCAGAGAGACACGAAATTAACATTTTTTAATACGAATTACTTCGTTAAAATGTTTATTTTTTGTAACGTGTTGCAATTTAATTTCGTTCTTCTGCATATCCTAATTATTTCTAATTCTTTGTTGACTAATTAAGTTGTATATAGTAGAATAGTTATTAAGGTAAGTGGTATTATAAGTGGCATGCGAGAAATGGATCAGATCAGTTATTTCTGTGACAAGGCTGCAGCTGAAAATCGGCGCAGGTGTATGGCACACGCCATATGCCGAGCTGAACTGCCTCTTTGGGGCTGTGTGGGGGTTGCACGGCTTTTGAATCGCTTCTTGTAGCTTAAATGCTGTGCAATCAATTAAAATAAATTATATTATTTCCTTATGTTCAATTGTATCACACTGCTCTGACTAAAGTTTTCTTTCTTTCTTTATGAGTAGTCTATGCGTTGGTAATAAATACCACAGGTTCGGAAAGGCAAGAAACTCAACAATTATTTCATGGGAATTCATGGGACGAGACCCAAAGAATAGCAGAAATGGGACTAAGCAGGATAACAAATGCAGTGGAGACCAACCTACTTACTATAAATTCCCAAAAAACTAAATACATTCGCTGCAATATTTATATACGCTGATTTCACAATCACGCTTCATTCTTATCCAGGCAACACTTCATAAATCCCCCTAAAAGAGTGCGATTGTGCTGTCCTTGACAAAAAAAAGACCTGAACTGGCAACCCCAAATAAAAAGACTTGCTAACGGAGTCCTACGACTGATGTCTGTGTTTAGACAACTTCGTGACTACGTTGATGTAAACCTCATAGCGCAAATCTACAAAGCCTTGTGCCAATCACTATTAAGCTACTTTATAACAATTTGGGGAGACGCAGCCACATCTCATATGATAAAACTTGCAAGATCTCAAAGAGCTATCATAAAGGTTATGCTTAATAAACCCCGCAGATTTCCGAATGAAGAACTATACACAGTGTCCAAGATACTCACAGTTGGGCAACTATATGTTGAAAAATGTTTAATTCGCTGTCACCGGACACTCAAAATCCCATCAAAAGACAAATCCCCTCTTCATCGTCCTGAAATACATATTGCAAGAACTAGAAGCACTTTTGCTCGACGACAATTTGCCTTCCTTGCCAGTTATCTCTATAAAAATATTAATAACACAATAAAAACTTTGCACGACATCAGATATCGCCTGAAATATAAACTTTACAAATATTCAAAAACTTTAAATTATCAAAGCACCGAAGACTTACTTCAATAATCAACTACTATTTATTTCGTTTTCTTCTATTTTTCACGCACACACGCGCACACTCACGCACACATGTCCACACACGCACACACACACGCTCGCACACTCAACCCATTCATTAAAAGTAACATAATTATAAGTTACCAACATTACTAATATATTATAAGTAATCATTGTTTTATTATAAATACAAGGTTCCTGGAATGTAACAGAAAGGGTTTGACCTCCAAGACAAGGGTATTCCTAGTTTGGGGGTCAAGGATAATAATAAGAAACCTTTATAATTCTAAAACAAAATAAAGGTTATTATTATTAGAGGTTACTTCTTTGTTTTTATACGTTACAATGTGTTTAGCTTTCACGTGCAACTGGAATCAAGTCCAAACGTCTTTGTCACTTAAATAATATTCAATATTATAATATGCTTTTTGTAATAGGACATTTTTAACATATTTCTTAAAACTATATTCCAGGTTAAGCCGGATTAATACTGCCTAAAAGCGGTGATCGTACATAACTCGGAGACAGGGTTACGAGAACACGATTTACAGACATTCGCAACCTCTGGCGATGTGCCCGTTTAGGTCCAACCCGGTCTAAATGACCTTAAAAATTTACTACGACCTATCAACCACTTCAACTGCCTCATTGGTCTAGTGGTTAGCATGTTCGACTACAGACATGAGGTCCTGGGTTCGAGTCCCGGGTCGGGCCAATTCAAAAATCAATATTGAGTTTTCTATTAAGATTTTCTCAATATTTGCCCGAAGTTGGGAAGTTGGCGGTGTGATCCACCCCCGTGCCTCGGAGAGCACGTTAAGCCGTCGGTCCTGCGCCTGATCTCTCTCCGGTCGTGTCGGATTGCCGTCACGTCGGACTACGAGAGTGAAGGAATAGAGAGTACACTTGTGTACTATGCCTACCAATCCGCAGTGGAGCAGCGTGGTGGATCTATGCTCTAAAAACCCTCTCTCGTATGAGTGAGGAGGCCTGTACCCAGCAGTGGGACGTTAATGGACTGCTACTTACTATCAACCACTTCGCGGGTCCTCTCCTTGTTGGGCAACGGATCCCGCATTCGTAACCGAAAGTCAACCACTAAGGAGGGAGACGGCGGTCCTAGGCTTCTCGCCTCCTTTCCGTCCTTCTCCTGCGAAAGCTCGAGGCTGTCACGTCCGCCTCCCTCAACTGTTTCGCCCTCTCCTTCCGAGTCATGACATCCCCCAATACGCAACCTGACATGATTTCTGTACCTTCTTCACTCTAAAATATAGCAAGTATGTTTTTATTTCTTGTGTTAAAACTGTATTTCGCTTAAGTTCAGTTCGAATATAAATTTTCACCTGCTTCCTTTGTGATCATTTTTTTATTATTTTAATGGAAAGTAATATTGTGGACAGATAATTTTTGTTTTCATATTGATAAATAACCAGTGTTTAGTCGGCTAGACTGTAAATTTCACGAGACGATAAGTGATGATAGCTGTTATTTCCGCGGAATTACGCGGGTGACGCTACGGGTTATTATAATATAGTACCGAAATCTTGCAAGTTCCCGTACTTTATATTAAAATACACGTCAGCAATAATAATATAAACAGTAGTAAATTATATACAAATACTTTAAAAGTATTCTGCATGTCTGAAAGAAAAATATACGAAATAATAATTCAAAGGGACTGTCCAGAATATATATTTTTTATAATGCAACTACTGCATTTTTAAGCTTGTTAGGGAACGTTTCCGTACCGTCGGTGCATTTTCACTTATAATAAAGTAACGTAAGAAATGGACTAATCAAAAGAGCTTTTTAAAGACTTGTTTTAAACATAGTCCGGAATTTTATACTATTATGCTTAGCTTGGCTTCTCATGAGTAATATAATATTATGTATATTTAGCTTTATCTGTCGTAGAACAACACTTAATTAATACATCGATTACGATTAATACAGGAGATAAAAACAAACTTGTAATGCGATATTTTAGGATGAAAAAGGTTCAGATATCATTAATCTGGATAAACATAATTTGGACTTGACTCCAGTTGCACACATAAGCAAAATATTACACATTGTAACATACAAAACTATATTTAAAAGAGCTTTGCCTATTTCTTGTCAGCGGAATCAAGTTTCCGAACCGGTGGTAATTTGTTACCAACGGACAGACTATACAAAAATACTTTTATGCTTAATTATCGAAATTGGTCCAGCCGTGATGTACAGAAATGGGGTCTCATTTCTATATAAATATATTATTGCAACATCTTCTACAACATATTTTTTTGATTATAGTCTTTGACAATAGAACCTTAATATTCTTCAAACTTATAAATTACATTAATTATGGTCCACTATTCGATCCGTTAATGTGATGAGGATTAACACTGTATTCGTTTGTATGACGTTCCAATTACGAGCATTACGTGATTATTTTTAAAGGATAAAATGGATAGAAAGAGACATATATTGGGGATTTTTTTGTAGATCTTTAAAATACACATTATTTTGATATAAGTAAGTAACAAGAAGCCCATTAACGCCCATTAACGTAGGAGATAGGGTTTTTAGATCATGGACCCATCACGCGGCTCCATTAGTAGGCATAATATACAAGTGCACTCACTATACTTTCACTCTCATAGTGAGATCAGGATATTTTGATATATCTCTCATGAATTAGGCAGCACTTTTGGAGACAGATCGCTGTATTTCAAACAATTTACTCAACACCTTAACAAATTATACACAAGCCTTCCTCACAAAGAACTCAAGTCACATTAAAAGAGAAGAAACAGCTTTTTTTTGTGTAGTAAGAGAAGGAAAAAGGTACAAAACAAACTACACTTATATCTCTAATCAACGCATTATATTTGCAACGTAAACGCTCAATAAGAACGAGTTTCTCCAAATTCCTACGGGAGCAAGATATTTAAGAGAAAAACGAAACATACTACGAGATCTCGAAACCTTTATAGTTGATTTGAATTTCGGCTTATTTCTTTTTCCACGTAGATTCGCTCTACAAATGGGTTTTCCCATATTACCACGGGATCGAAAGCTAGGCGAGGATTGACTATTTCCTAGTAAACCAATAATTTGGCTATTTTTGACAAAACGGCAGCTAAATTCCACGAAAAATAATTTCAGTACACCGCTCGCATCCACCTGTAATTGGTGCTGTAAGATAACACTCACCGTTCATACAGCGCCCGGTAGCATGTTATCAATATCCTTTGCACAATATTCGATTAGATCACTGTCTATACACCCTGGCACCGAGGACAAGTCGTTAGTATCCAGTTTCCATCAATTTTTCATTAAGGCACCCGGTAAAAACACCCGGAACGTGTTGATGTGAATGAAAACATGTATGTGTAACGTCCGCACCGTACGAGCTCACTAGCAAAACTGGGAGCTTTGAATGCTCCGAAGATATAGCAGGGTTCGTAATTTGTTACAAATAATTCAAATTAATTTTAAACCCTATCGTATATGTAATAAAGCATATATTTTAATAACAGTTATACATGAGTTAGTTATTGGTAATATTATTTATATGTTACTTGAAAATTTACTTTATTGTAAATAAAATAAAGTTGAGTTTTGTTTGTAGTTGATTATAATCCCGAATTTGACAAGAAAGGGACACATGTATTTGCTAGAAGGAGAGGGAGACAGGTGCAGAGGTGCGCAGAAAAGAATTAGATGTTTATTGTGGTCTACGTGTAATAGGATAACAGAAGCTGTGCATAAGAGCTTTTCTAGTAGTTTCGAGTGTCAATCTTTCAGTGTTTTTGTGTACCTCCGCGCGTTTTATGTTATCCTAGTACAATGGTACCTTTAGTTGTACCTGTTCTTATAAACTAGTTATTCCCCGCGTTGTTTCCGTTCCCGTGGGATTATGGGGAACCTTTTCTTTTCTTATATGCTGACTTAGCGTTTGACTGATCACACCTGGTGGTAAGTGATGATACAGCGAGCTAATCTATTAAGACGCAATATACCTCTTATGTTATCACGAAATCTCCGAAAATTTCATCCGATTGTTTTGAAATTTATTATAGTTAGTTACTCTTGTTGCAACTTAGACGCTCACTAAGAACGATATTTTTTGCTGTCTTTATAACTTTTTTTACTGCTGACAGGTTAGCGCTTGAATGTGATCACACCTGATGATAAGTGATGATACAATCTATGATGAAAGCGCGCTAATATGTTAAACACAAATTTATTTGCTGATAGGCTGGTAACTAGCCGCGGCCGAAGCCTCCGACCTGTCCAGATTAAAAAAAATGCTAACAAAACGAGTACTCGCACCACGGCGCCAGCGAGACCGTCAAAAAATATCTATCTTAGTGAGCGTCTTAATCGCGAAAGGCATATCCGTGACGAATGGAAATTGTGGTTTTTAATTTGTCTTAAGCTGGACTCGTGGGAGGCTTCGGTCATGGCTAGTCACCACTCTACCAGCAAACACGTACCTCGTCGTCGCCTGTATCATCACTTACCATCAGATGTGATCACAGTGCAGCAATAATCTCTCAGCTAAATAAAAAAGTTATAAATATCTAGCAATAAGTCGTCGTTTTTGGCTTTATATATCCCGATCTCATATGAATATAGAAAACCCATTCTTAATGAGCGTCTACGTTGCAACAAGAGTAACTATACAAAATTTATCGGACCTATAATTTCGGAAATTTCGCAATAAATATAGACTATGCTTGATTGTATATCTCATAAATCTTCTGTCCTCAGTGTCAGTGTGAATTCAGATCAGTTTATTTAAGTAAAAACAGGCATTTTATGCAATTTATTTGGAGAATATTGAATAAGTCTGAGACGTCACGCTCGAATATGTAACACTCGACCGAGTAAAGCCGGCTCCTTAAATCATTATCTTTACATATAAATCATATATAAAACTAAATCCAAAGCAGCGTCTAACATACAGTGCGTAATAATCTAAAAACTGCTGAACAGAATTTCATGCGGTTTTCACCAATAGATAGAGTGATCCTTGAGGAAGATATTTGTGTATAATTTGTCATGGTTTTATATAAATTGATTGAAATATTACGGAAATTGTTGTAAGTGTCGAAAAAGGAATCGAAACGCTGTCTTATCATTTAGAAATATAATAAAGCAATGAATGGACAGGTAATGCCTCTATCTATCTTTTAAGGATAACTCGCAAATTCCATTTTATTTTCTAATGAATCCTGAGAGCTTTAATCGAAAATGCTGTTTTATTATTTAGAGATATAACAAAACAATTTATGAGCAGATGATGCATCTTTTATAAACCTACAAGATGTTCTGTGATGGCATATATCTATCTTTTAAGGATAACTCACAAATTCCATTTTATTTTCTAGTTAATCCCGGGAGCGTTTATCGAAAACGATGCTTTATTATTTAGATATGTAACAAAATATTGTAAGGCCAGATAATGTCTCTTTTATAGACCTACAAATGTCCCATGACGGCATATATCAATCTTTTAAGGATAACTCACAAATTCCATTTTATTTTCTAATGAATCCTGGGAGCTTTAATCGAAAACTCTGCGTTATCTTTCAGATATATAACAAAACAATGTATGGACAACTAATGCCTCTTTTATAGACCTACAAGATGTTCTGTGATGGCATATATCTATCTTTTAAGGATAACTCACAAATTACACTTTTGTTTCTAATGAATTCTGGGAGCGTTTATCGAAAACGCTGCTTTATGATTTAGAAATATAACAAAACAATGTATGGGCAAATCATGCCTCTTTTATAGACATACTAATGTTCCATGACGGCATATATTTATCTTTAAAGGATAACTCTCTATATCCACTTTAATTTATAATGGTTGCGTACACTACGGTAAATAGAAAGTGTTACTGTGTTAATCCTTATCAATTTTATAGTTTACACCGTATAATTTTGAAAGGTTTTTTTTTATGATATCATAGAATAAAAAGCTCTACTACCATCCATTAATATCTTATGTTAAAATATACAGCTTTGTAGCAATAAAAAGGTACAACATTGCAGTTGGAAAGCGAACATAATGCAGCTTTTTCTATTGACATAATTTTTAAGTAAGCCCACAGCGGAGTTCAAACATAATAATTATTTTTATAATACCACTACGCCGGTACAAAAGGTACTGAAAAACAATCTGTTCATAACAAACGAGCCAGAAAGCTTTATACAAAATTTGCGAAACAGAAACAAAAGTAGGCCACATTAATGCCTTTGTCGAACAAAAATCCTCCACAATACTTGTTTTACGTTCCAATTTTTTTACTCTATCCACAATGGATCGTACATTGTAATAAGTTATATGAAACTAGCTTTATCCGAAGGGTTTACCTGCATATTCCTGAATTGTCAATCCAAAATTTGCTTGAATTCATTTGAATACAAAAAAGTACATCAGATTTGAAAGTTATACATATATTTAACCTTACAATTAACACATCCTACGTGACCGTCTTTGTTTAACATAAAATGTTTATAGTGACATATCCTTAAAAGATAGATATATGTCATTCAGGACTTTTTTATAGATTTATAAATGAGGAATAACCTGCCGTAGATTCTTATGATATATGTTTAAGGGATTAGGCAGCGTTTGCCATGAAAGCTCCCAGGTGGCTTGATTATTACCGAAACTTGCAACAATTATCTTTATATTTTAAACAATGAAAACAAAAGCTTTACAAATTAAACGAATAAACCTTCCCTAAAAATCACTCTATCTGATGATGAAATCCACATGAAAATCCGTTCAGTAGTTTTTGAGTTAATCGCGAACAAACAGAGTGATAGATAGATTTCTTTTATAATATAATTCTTAATTGATGTAATAAAAGATTGATATAGTCAATATTCTAATAGATATCGTGTACATAATATTATATACTCCGTCTACACCTCATAAGAGAGACAAAAAAGAAACAAATTTGATAAACATAAAAAAGGTTATAGTGAGTTAACTTTAAGAGATAGAGAACTACTGTTTTTTACTTTTTTTTAGAACGTTTTAAGAGGAATAATTCTGTGCTACATGATTTTAGCGAAACTTTAACCGTTTACGCAGCGCATGCAGTGAAAGGCTTAAAAGGAGAAAAAATAATCCCGGATTTTGAAACATTGATTATTAGTTTACCGCTCAACTTAGCGTGATGATATATATATCATAGCTTTTCTTGATAAATGGGCTATCTAACACTGAAAAAATATTTGAAGTCGGATTAGTATTTCCGCAGATAAGCGCTTTCTAGTAAACAAACTCTTCAGCCTTATAATGTCGTTATACAATACAATATGTAAACTCTGATAGGTTTCTTAACTAATCTAAATCTTTATCGTTATTAACATATCTAATACTAAAATAAAAATACATAATAAAAAGTGCGAAATAAAAAACCTCTAAATGCCTTCAGAATTCGAAATTGATTTAGCGATTTCGCAGCTACAAATGAATTTGATCAATTCAATATATAGTCAAGGAGATAGTGACAATTTCTTTTTAAACAAATCATCGGTTTGATTTCTGAATACCTATAGATAAAAAAGTTAAAGTATCTGTTCGTATATGTTTACATGATATTTATACAAAACGAATTTAAATTTTTTGTGTAACTATTTTTAGAAATACCACAAAAATTTGACAGATTATTGAAGCGACATAACTTCTTTTCAATTCAGAAAAATACTCGTAATTTATTTATATTCGATGTGAGTGCTTTACCAAAACATAGATAATAACTAAATTTGTATATCCATAAATATATGGAATGACTGGTGCAAAGAGTATTTTGAATATACTCGTATACCCTTCAAATCTCTCTCAATAATACTTTCGCAAAAAACAATGTCTGCATATCTCCTAGATCCCATTTACATTAACATCGAAATTGATTTAGCAATTAGGTATATTGTTACATTTATATGTAACAAAAAACAAGGTTTACAAAAGAAGGTAGCTTGCATATTGTTTTGGCTCTTGTGGTGTATGTGATTGTATAAATATTTACATATTTTATTTATTGTATATACAACAATCATAATTCGTTATAAATCGACATACATAGTACATACAATAACACTATAAATAATAACACAATAACTCAAGGTTGTCTGGAAGAAATCGCTGATTAGCGATAAGACCGCCTTTTTGTACATTTGTTTTGTTATTACTTGTGCGTCTTTTATTCTTTGTAATTCTTTTCTTTTGTGTACAATAAAGGGTATATAAATAAATAAATAAATAAAAGACACTATATCGAGCACACTGTGTCAGTTGTACGAAAGCACTCTAAGAGAGTGGACGTGAAAGACAAAGGCGCAGCGAGCCTGTGCAATACATAACACTTCTCCTTCTGGGTTTTTGTATTTAAGAGTGTTTAGGTGGATTCAAAATTTCAAAACTCGATCCAATTAACTAACTGCCTTTCTCATATTTCCACGGGGACTGGTAAATAAATAAATAAATAATCATTTATTTGGGATAAACAAGTAACAAGATGCAAGATACTAGATATAAGTAAAAAGAACAGATATCCCAAATGGGAGGCGCCTCGGCATAATGCCGCATTGGTACGCAAACCAAAATGACGCTGATTTTCTGGCGTCCCAGATGAAAAAAATGAAAATAAAACTAAAACTAAAGAAGTAACACATAAGTACAAGTAGCGTTTGGACCGCCTCGGTCTGTTTTTTACGACTAAATCTAGTCTTATACTTATAAACTTAAATAATTGCAAGAATAAAAATACAACAATATACTAACTAGCACTATAAAGAACATTATTATTTGATTCATCGCCAAGATCGCCAGAGAGTATAAGACGCGTTTTTTTAAATGTTATAGATATAAACATCTCCAAATTAAAATAAAACAAACCCACTGAATAAAATATCATATCTTACAACCGAAGTTGCAAAAGAAATTGAATTTTGAAACAAAAGACACCGAAGTATTCATTCCGATCCCGGAATTAATATAATGGACAGTAAATTAAGTTCGGGTGAAAAATCATTCATCTGGAATGCATAAAATAAATAGGCCAAGAGCCAGGGATTATTTTATACAGTACGGATCGGATTTGTTCCGTGATAATCGCTGGGAATTAAATTTTATGTATACAATACAGGAACAGACTCGACTGTATTCAGAGAGAGGTTATTTTGGCTACTTCTTTTTGTTTCTTACTGCTAATTACTGTTTTTAGTAAATGTTTACGTCGCAAAAGGTATGTCTAGATCAAATTTAAAGTTAATCGGTCGAATAGTTCCATTGCATAAAAAGATGACTCATTGTTGCGTTCCACCTGCGCCGAGCATGGAAATGTGAGCGACAAACAATAGATAGAGAGGCGCGATCAGCCTAATTCCATTCTTTATTACAACAACAATGTATTCTCACGACGTTATCACGTAAAATTATCGTTTGTAAATCGACTTATTAGATTACTTTATTTTTATATTATACTGAGGTTTTTGTAATTATTACAAATTCCGTTTCAAGTCTATGTTTTAACGTCGACTGTGATTGAAATTATAGAGTGTGGAGTTTATTTTTAAGAGTGGGGAGTTTTAAAAGAGGGTATACTTGATGGTAGCACATGAGAGCGACAAAAATTGCATTACAGTATCATGCCAAATTAATTGAGCTTTCAACAGTCTAAACAAGGATTAGATCCAGAGTCCTCACGAAATATCAATACAACATTAAGTCAGGTAAGTCTTGAAAACGTAATATGTACGTGGGTGTAAGAAAAATATGTAACTAATTCATTCATCACCACATATTTCTGTTCCTATTATGGTATGTGTAATAACTTTCTTTGTATTATCTTTCACGTTCATATTAATTATGTCATTCCATTTATATCCAGCTTTCGATCATTGATTCTTACATAAAAGCTTTGCTAGGAGTCATTTGTAAATGGAGGGGAAAATAGTATCAATTAATATCATTATTTTTTTTAAAAGAGATGAATTGTAATATTTTGATAGATAGGAACAAGTGCAAGATGTGAACGCATTTATGAAAGTCCAGATGGTGTCTCAAAGGGTCAGACTGGCTGTGCATAGAGGAGAGTTGGTGCCAACACTAATTTAGTGAAAGTTGCGTATGGTAAAAGAAGCATAATAGACAAAGTAAGAAATAGTGTGATAAGAGAACTTACATTTTTTACTTTACGCACCCGGCTGAAGGTCATAATTTAGGAGGAACAAGAACAATAATCTTGCAATTTATATTTTTTTTAAATAGTATTAACCGCTGCAGAAAATAAAATTCCTGTGACTGCAATGTATATGGACATGATTAAGGCATTTGACTATGTTGACCATGATTTATTATTAGACAAATTAAACATCTATGGTGTACGGGGTAATGTATTAGAATTAGTTAAATCATATATTAAAAATAGAAAGCAAATGACACAAATTACACAGATTAATTTCAAATATCGTGAAGAAATTAGAGCATTATCGAAAACGATATGGATTAGAGCATTATCGAAAACACTGTACGATATGGAGTACCCCAGGGGAGTGTTCTTGGACCGTTCCTATTTTTAATATATATTAATGACTTCCCAATAATAATAAACGATCCGTCGGTATTATTTGCCAAAATTTTTCCTTTAAAAATATACGCCACAAACTGGTAACAAATTTAAATATTTGTCATTTAGGAGAGAAAATCAAAGAAGCATATACAGAAAAATTTTTAGGTCTTCAAATAGATGGTAATTTAAGGTGGGGCGCACATATTGACTATTAATGAAAAAAACTTAATAAGCTTTCGTATTAATTGTTTAGGTTATCCAAGGTCGTTAATCAAAATACAGTACTCATGACATATCATGCACATGTGGGATCGATCTTGCGCTATGGTATTATATTTTGGGGATATGCTACTGACTAGGAGTTTCCTTTTCGTTTACAAAAACGATGCATAAGAGCTGTCTGCAACTGCAATTGATAGTTGTAAACCCTTCTTTAAGAAAATTAAACTAATGAATCTCCCGTCATAATTATGAGGTAATTAAATTTGTAACGGAAAATCCAACTCTATTTGAAAAAAGAGGTCAAGATCAGCGAAATCCCACCAGAATAAAGGCACCACCGATTAAATCCAGTCTAATGGATAAAAATATTATAGTGATGGCGGTAAAAATATATAATAAATTAACGCTTTACTTTAAAAACATTAAAGAATTTACAGTATTGAAAAGCAAATTGCGGAATTTTATGGAAGGAAAATGTTACTACAGTGTAGATGATTTTCTAAAGGATGACTTAAGCTTTCATGATAAAATATGAAATAATTTGATTTGACATTAATAATTACTGACATACAAAAATTTTGATATCACTAAATATTTGCATGCCATTAAATGGCAAATACAGTGGAATTATTTTATATGTTAACACCGATGGAACCTGTATATGGCATTTAAATTTATTTGAATTTGAACCAAGAGTGTGGGACTCGCTGAAGAGCAGAATACCCACTAAAACCCAGTGAGACCCTCAGTGTCCTGAACAGAAGTACTAGAGGTTCAGTGGGGATATTGCTCTCAGGACATCGTCTGTTACGACCATTCAGATTGGACGATTCGTCTCCAGTCTCCCAGCGTCTCCTCCTACGAATAGAGGTGGCCTCAGCTGCAGCTTCCCTCTCCCTCTCTGATGCCTCCTTCTGTGAGATGACATTCTCACAGAAGGAAATACCATCCGCCAACCTCTTTCACTGAATGGTGAATTCACATGCCCAACTATCTGGTGCAAGTTTACCAAAGCATCCGTGCCCAGTCAATACCTGTACCAGTCTAAACGAGAGGGATCCGTGCTTCCTATATAAGCACTGCTCAAAGTGAGGTAGGATTGCTTCCACTGTAACAATACCCGCAGATTGCTGTATCAAATTCCTATCAGCTAAAGCCCGGATTCTTTGGATATCATCCGCATCAAAATTACTAGTAACCATTGCCGCCAAAAATGTCGCCGCTGTCCATGAGACCTCCTCTACGCCTTTATCGCCCTAATTGTTATAACTCTTTGCGCTCTGCGCAATTGAGATTTATTAGCAACTGTCAGAGTTTCAGCCCAGGAGCACCATTTAGTGCCATACTCCGAGGGAGGTCATAATATTTTTGTTTTTCTGAAAAGATTTTTCTGTATCGATTCAAAATTTTGGATTTGCCGGTTACCACGTAATTGCTTTCAAGCGTTGATATTTTTTTGTGTTATTTTTAACCTAATTTTCCGAAGAAATTTGAATTTGCAATAAGTAAGTACCAGTGTTGAAAATCGTTATTTGTTGACTTCATTAAGGTTGTCCTTAAATAGGGATTAATCCAGGGTGTTGATTGTATGGACATCCCCTAAATCCCCCCTTTAAAAACACCCTCCACGTTCCGCTCATTGTTTGAAAATTGCTCTTTAAATGTTTATAGATTCATTGACGTGTGATAATGATTTTATCGGCTAGTAAATACTGAGTACATAGTGTTTGCTGTAATGTTTGGGTTATACTGTATTGTATTCCACTCGTGCCCTAAATTACGTTATTGTTATTGTGCTACTGTGTAACAATAATTATTGTACTATCGGCAAATTATCGTTAAGAGGATAACAGCTTCTGTGTGATTAATGTTGTAGTTATATTGTTGTAGTTATAGTGGACTGTTGTAAATATATCTTTCCTTATCAATTCTTTTGACGGCCTCGCTGGCGCAGTGGTGCGAGTATTCATTTTGCTAGCGGAGATCCCGGGTTTGATCACCGGTAGGACGAATTTTCTAATTTGTCCGAGTCTGGACTGGTGGGAGGCTTCGGCCGTGGCTAGTTACCACCCTACCAGCAAAGACGTACCGCCAAACAAAGAGATTTGTGTTCCGGTACGATGCTGTGTAGAAACCATAAGGGGTGTATCGCCTCTTATCAGATTAGCGTGCTTCCATCTTAGACTGTATCATCACTTACCATCAGGTGAGATCACAGTCAAGCGCTTAACTGTCGGCAAAAAAAAAATACTAGCTCTATCTCGCAATATTACCCGCGTAGTTACTGTGGGAATACGGGGAAATCCTTTTATATTTTCTTCTAACCTTGAAAGTGATGATACAGTCTAAGATAGAAGAACGCTTAGGTGGCGCAGTGAGAGCTCTTTTAAATGCTGACAGGTTATGGCTTGACTGTGATTACACCTGACAGTACAGCCTATGATAGAAGAGTGCCAAAGCAAAGAGGCAATGTACCTTTTATCCGTTAGATTGTCCATATCAACTAATAGTAGACATGATATGACAGTACTGTGTCAACTTGGGCATTCAGAAATATAAGCATCTCTTTCTTTTTAAGCCATAATGTGTATAATCTATTTCGCTTCTCGGTAACTGTCGTAACAAAAAATGCGTAGAGAAAACACCAGGTAATAGAAAAAAATTGATAAATCAGTTACAAAGTGACCGTTACTAAATGTGCGCGTGTTGCGTCGAAGGTCGTAAAGTTTTTTTGTGGTTTTTTATAAACTGTGAGTGTTTATTAGCAATTATTTGTGTTTTTGATTAAATAAGTGATGTAAATCACCATGAAAACCAATGAGATAAGTTTTAATTTTTAAGATATGTGCCAATACAAGACGGAGAATTTTATACTATCTCAAAGTTTACCGCAACATGATGTTACACCAAGTCCTAATTTCATAAAGAAGAGACAACATTGTGTAGTTTAACTATTAGCAAACATAAAAATCACAACATTTGGTAGTGTTTCATGAACATTTAAGTCCCAAGAGCCACTTTAGCGTCAAACGACCTGCAGGGCAATCATGCAAATTACGAAGGCCAATAAAAACCACGGCCGGACAATCTAAGGGATATGGTTTCTACACATCGTATTTCTTTGCTTCGTAGTACGATTTTGCTATTAGGGTACTATCAATCAGGGATAGAACCCGGGATCTCAGCGAGGCCGTCAAACTAACTCTTAAACTAAAGCAGCGTTATATAGAGCTGTGTAATGATGAAATATAATTGAAATGTTTTAATCCCCAAATAATAGAGTAAGTAAGTAAGTAGCAGCCCATTAACGTCCCACTGCTGGGCACAGGCCTCTTCCCTCATATGAGAGAGGGTTTTTAGAGCATAGACACACCACTCTGCTCCACTGCGGATTGGAAGGCATAGTACACAAGTGCACTCTCTATTCCTTCACTCTCATAGTCCGATGTGACGGAAATCCGACACGACCGGAGAGAGATCAGGCGCAGGACCGACGGCTTAACGTGCTCTCCGAGGCACGGGGGTGGATCACACCGCCAACTTCCCAACTTCGGGCAAATATTGAGAAAATCTTAATAGAAA
>JACTOM010000934.1:9586909-9604409 GCA_015832385.1 Elymnias hypermnestra
CATCATCATTACAATATCATATTAGTTTAATATATTTCAATTCAAATTAGAGCAGTTCGTTCACTCTCACGCGTTTCTATCGTCTAAGTACTCTTGCAACTTATAATACGATTTTTCTATCAACTTTCTTTTAACAAAGACTTTGAATTTATTAATTGACATTTCTAAAACGTCTTGTGGGAGTTTATTATAGAAACGTATACAGTTACCCTTAAATTTAAAACGTATACAGTTACCCTTGTTTTAAATACAAGTTTATATATACGAGATGTTGTGGATCATATTGCTATACTTTACTGAATGTTCCCTTTATAATAGTTATTTTTGTTAATTTCCCACCTGCGCGGGCATTACGCCAACGTTTTCGGGGAATCTTTGAGTATGTAATTTCGTTTTTTCGACCTGGATAGCTTATTACCAATTAAACATGTGCAAATCTGTCCGAGAGTGTCACTTGGAAAGTTCTCGAAGCCATGGAAACATCGGATAATCGAAATTATAATTGCGGAAGGAGTCTAAAAATATTGTCAATCATACCTTTAGAGATCAGGGATCAGCAACTCAAGTATTCTGCAAAAATATTATCATCTTTGACTTGAAATTATCAGGATCAGGATATAAAAATAGAAAACAATCACTCACTAATTCGTCATGAGCATACCAAAACTATTCTTAGAATAATTAAAAACGTGGCATGCATAATTTATTGGCAATGTAGACTCTCACAAAATCTGCGGATCTGGAATCTGATTCCATGGAAATATAGGAAATATATGACCGCCTCATTGGTCTAGTGGTTAGTATGTTCGACTACAGACATGAGGTCCTGGGTTGGCTGGCTTGGGTTGGCTGGCCAATTCAAAAACCAATATTGAGTTTTCTATTAAGATTTTCTCAATATTTGGCCGAAGTTGGGAAGTTGGCGGTGTGATCCACCCCCGTGCCTCGGAGAGCACGTTAAGTCGTCGGTCCTACGCCTGATAGCTCTTCAGTCGTGTCGCATTGCCGTCACGTAGGACTACGAGAGTGAAGGAATAGAGAGTACACTTTGTGTACTATGCCTGCCAATTCGCATTGGAGCAGCGTGGTGGGTCTATGCTCTAATAACTCTTTCTCATATGAGCGAGGAGGCCTGTGCCCACCAGTGAGATGTCAGTGGGCTGCAACTTACTTACTTTTGTAGGAAATATTTCTATGAGATCAGATTTTAAAATAAAAAATCACTCAATGATTGACACACTTGAAATTCGATATACTTATTCCTCTCGTGACGTAGCTGCTTACTATTAACAGAGTTTTCTTTGTCCCAATGTCAGTCTCTCGCTTTGGATTCTCTAAAATTTGGATTGATGATCTGATGGGTGAACGATCTGATCGAAATACGTACTTTTTCGAAGTAGACGCTTAGTCTAGGATAGAGCTTTATACAGGAAATGAGCTACTATTCGTAAAGGTGGGTTATAAAACAAAGCAATTAAATAAACTATTTGTCCTTTGTGAGTACGTTCGTATTTTTCATGCAAATGACTCGCGAGGCCGTCGGACTTCTATGCTAATGTGTTTTGATCAAATGCATTCTTCAAAACAATGTTATGTACATAATTTGGTTGCTTGAACAAACATTGAAGTATTCTAAAATATATGTATTTAATTTCATGAATTGCGTGTTACATAAAAAAGTCCAATATTGACGAACACAAGTGTTTAAAATTAGTTTCATTTTCACTATATACACATTGCTGGTCTCTATTAAGAACGTCCCATTTACAAAAACACAACTGTTCAAGGGAGCGGTTTGAAGTTTTTTTCACTGATAAAAATTTTGAAACGTGACGTTAACACACAAAAATATGTAGCCACATCTAAATAAATATCATTATATAAATATCGCTGGTCCCTATTGAGAAAGTCTAATTTTTAAGAACACAACTACTTAGGAAAGTGGTTTGAAGTAAGTTTCATTAATAAGAACTTCCAAATCGGATGTCTACACATAAAAATATATGTCCACATGTAAATACATATTATTATATACACATCATTGGTCCCTATAAACAACGTCGAACCGACAAAAACACAACTATTCAGAAGCGTAGTTTGAAGTTAGTTTCAATGATAAAAACTTTGAAACTTGACATCTATACATAAAAATATGTATCCACATATACATCCATACCATTGTATAAACATCGATTGTCCCTTTTAGGACAGTCTAATCTATAAAAGCACAACTGTTCAAGAGAGCAGTTTGAAGTTAGTTTCTTTGATAAAAACTTTGAAACCATATGTCTCCTCATAAAAATATGTATCCTTATTTACATAAATACCATTATATACACTTCGATGGTCCCTTTTAGGAAAGTCTAATCTAATCTGTAAAAGCACAACTGCTCAGGAGAGCGGTTTGTAAAAGAACAAAATTTCAGGAGAGCGATTTGAAGTTAGTTTCATTGATAAAAACTCTGAAACTTGACATCCACACATAAAAATATGTATCCACATATACATACTTACCATTGTTTACACATCGATGGTCCCTTTTAGGAAATTCTAATCTAATCTGTAAAAGCACAACAGCCCAGGAGAGCGGTTTGAAGTTAGATTCATAGATAAAAACTTTTGAACTTGACATCTACACATAAATATATGCATTCTCATATTCATACATATCATTATATATACATTACTGGTCCTTATTAATGTTAGGCCAATCTTTATAAACACAACTGTTTAGGAGAGTAGTTTGAAGTTAGTTTCATTGATAAAAACTCTGAAACTTGACATCTACACATAAAAATATGTATCCACATATACATACTTACCATTGTATAAACATCGATGGTCCTTTTTAGAAAAGTCTAATCTATAAAAGCACAACTGTTCAAGAGAGCAGTTTGAAGTTAGTTTCTTTGATAAAAACTTTGAAACCATATAGCACCATTCTCATATACATACATATCATTATATATACATTACTGGTTCTTATTAAGATAGGCCAATCTTTAAAAACACAACTGTTGGGAAGAGTGGATTGAAGTAAGTTTCATTGATAAAAACTTTAAAACTGGACATCTACACATAAAAATATGTATCCACATATGCATACATACCATTGTATAAACATCGATGGTCATTTTTAGAAAAGTCTAATCTATAAAAGCACAACTGTTCCGGAGAGCGGTTTGAAGTCAGTTTCATTGATAAAAACTTTTAAACCATACGTCTCCTCATAAAAATATGTATCCGATATCTAATAACGACTAAACTACGTAAAGCGTGAAACCTTATCTCGTGTAACGAATTTTAGAGCTTAGGTGTTAAAGTTTTTATCAATGAAACTAATTTCAAGCCAGCTTTCTGAAACATTTTGTTTTTGAAGATTTGGCTTTCTTAATTAGGTCTAAGGATATGCATATATGCATATTTTTACGTATAACTACCTTCCGGAACAGTTGTGCACTTAAGATCCTATTTTTAACCGACTTCAAAAAAAGGAGGAGGTTATCAATTCGTCTGTATTTTTTGTTTTTATGTTTGTTACCTCATATCTCCTGACTGGGTGCACCGATCTTGATGATTTTTTTTTTAAATGAAAGGTGGTGTTCGTCATAGGGTCCCATGTTTTTTATCCAGTTCTAATGATGGCATCAATGAGAACACCGGATAAGTGTTAAATTTGCATTAAGCATGTGCGCGACAAATGTACGAATAAGTCAAGATCACGCCAACCTATTTCGATGATTCTTTTTTTATTGGAAAGGATATACTTCAAGGGTTGTCTTGTGATAGTTTGGTTAGGTTCTGATGAAGGATTCCATAATAAAGTAACGGAACTCTTCAATTCTTAGGAGCAAATGAACGATACTCGATAGAATCTTCTATAGGCTATTTAGATATTTGAGTTGCCACCGTTACTTCGGTATGTTCAAGTGCTAGACGTAGTTAAATATGAAGATCAATGGATCTACTCAACGGCTTACAGTAAGGGTGCGGTTTAAGGCAGAAAATATAAGTGTCTGTAATCAAATACCAATAAGCTTACGATTGTTGCTGCATTGCAACACGTTTACTCAGACTTACTAAAAATCAAAATATAAATAAAAATTTTAACAAAAAAAAGAACCGCCTTCAAAACAGACTTACAAATATATTAATATGCTCTAAAAAGTAAGACATCATTGCGTATTCTTTTAAAGTGTTCTTCGTATTCTTATATTTGGAGTCGGTGTCAGCCCAGGTACCTACCTACATATACGAGGTGTGTTCAAAAAGTATCGCGAATTTTGTGTTTTTTCAAAAATTATTTATTTATTCACGAATATCTATTTTGTCCCCTTCAAAGTAATCCCCATGAGATATTATACACTTGTGCCAACGGTTTTTCCAATCTTCGAAGCACTTCAAAAAATCATTTCTTTTTATCTTGTTCAGCTCCTCCTTCGATGCCGTCTTTATCTCGTCAAGAGAAGAGTAACGTCGTCCTTTCATGGGCCTCTTCAGTTTAGGGAACAAGAAAAAGTCACAGGGGGCCAGATCTGGGGAATACGGTGGCTGCGGCATCATTAGTGTGTTGTTTTTGGCCAAAAAGTCGCGCACAAGCAACGATGTGTGAGCAGGGGCGTTATCGTGGTGCAAAAGCCAATTTTTGTTCTTCCACAAATCCGGGCGTTTCTGGCGGATTGCTTCGCGCAAATTGCGCATAACTTGCAGGTAATATTCCTTATTGACCGTTCTTCCCTGTGGCAAGAACTCATGATGCACCACGCCCCTGCAATCAAAGAAAACTGTCAGCAAAACTTTCACATTCGATCGAACTTGGCGCGCTTTTTTCGGTCTTGGTTCGTGCGGCAGCTTCCATTGAGATGATTGAGCTTTGGTTTCCACGTCATAACCATAAACCCACGATTCGTCACCAGTTATGACCCTCTGGAGCAAATTTGGGTCGTCGCGGACAGAGTTTAACATCTCATTAGCAATGTTCATGCGATGCTGTTTTTGGTCACAATTGAGCAATTTTGGTACGAATTTCGCGGCGACCCGTCTCATGCCCAAATCATTGATAAAAATCGAATGGCACGAGCCAATCGATATGTTTAGGTCCTCAGCAACTTCTCTAACGGTGATTCGACGATTGGCCAATACCATTTTCTCCACTTCATTAATTTTTTCGTCTGTTGTTGAAGTGCTCGGGCGTCCGGCACGCTCTTCGTCGTTCACATCTTCTCGGCCTTCTGAGAACATTTTGTACCACCGATAAACGTTGCTTCGGTCCAAGGTAGCTTCTCCGTATGCCACAGTCAACATTCGGAATGCATCCGCGCACTTAATTTCGTTTTTCACACAAAATTTGATACAGGTTCTTTGATCCATTTTTTTGAATAGGTAAAAATCGAAGACGATCCAAAACACGTGCAAGCAAAGCAGCTGTCAACAATTAAATGAACATTCAAAATGGCCGAGCTTGTCGGCATAAGTGAGAGACATGAGTACCAACATAACGCCACAAAAAATTCGAAATTCGAATATACGTAACCCGCGAAAATTCAAAATTCGCGATACTTTTTGAACACACCTCGTATAGCTATAGGTGGGAGAGACGCGGGAGCTGTCAAGTGGACTCGCGGGACACACCTGCCTCGACTCCACCGACTCCGAATATAAGAATACGAAGAACACTATAAAAGAAAACACAAATATTTTCTTACTTTTTAGAGCATATTAATATATTTGTAAGTCTGTTTTGAAGGCGGTTCTTTTTTTGTTAAATATTTTATTTATTTTTAAATAGGGATAATTAACTCGTGGTTTTATTTATGTTTACTGTATGGTGTAGATTAAACTATTTACTATCTAAGTCTAAACTTCGTAACTACAATCAGGAGATTACATTCTACAGTTTAAACTGTTCAATGTCAACGTACAAAACAAAATTAAGAGAACTCCCCGTCTGAAGTTTGAAAGGACCATTTTACAAGGAAGTTATTCCGTTGATTATTTACATCCCAACGGCATAACTTTGTTTCCAAGGAAATGCTGGATTCAGATATTTATTAAAAAATTTTATACTCGCTTTATACAACAAAATATGAATTCAATTATTTGCCACCATTTTTAAAACGGATTTAAACTTTTTGAAAGTTATTTTGATTTAAGTTTAAACTTTTGTTTTAAGCTCGATAAATTTTCACGATAAACTGAAAAACTACTGAATTTTGATGTGGTTTATACCAATCGATAAAGTGATTCACGAGGAAGATATAAGTATGTAATTCATTACACTAAACTCACTCAGTCATCGCGAGAACTACAAAAGTATTCCCGATTGAGAGTTTCATAAAATGAGTCTTCGCAACTACTCGGGGAACTGCTGATAGTTACAATTTGTAGTTAAAAAAAACCGATAATGATATATTCATTTGATGCATAAAAACAAGTAAGAAACTCGTAAAGCAATTAGTAAAATTAGGTCCCTTAGACTTAGTAATAAAGGGAGCTTACAGAATTGGTTATAAAAGCTCACTTCTCAGACGAAAGCTATTCAAGATATGTGCAACTAATTTAAGCTTGCTTTTGAAGAGGAACTAAATATGTTACTTGAAAGATATAATAGTGGAATAATGGCTGACGTCTACTGCTGGACATAGGTCTCACGTAATGACGTCCACAAGGCTCGATCTTGCGCCGCCTGGCTCCAGCGGCTACCGGCGACCCTCTTTATATCATCGGTCCACCTTATGGGGGGTCTGCCTACACTGCACCGTCCGGTGCGGGGTCGTCACTCCAGCACCTTCGGCCCCCAACGTCCATCGGTCCTTCAGAGTATGTCCCCGCCCATTGCCACTTCAGGTTCGCGATTCGTAGGACTATGTTCGGTGACTTTCCATTTTCTGATTATAATCTGAGTGACCACGTCTGAGAACCGTAGGTCAACACTGGCAACACGCACTTTTCGAAGACTTTAGTATTCAGGCACTGAGGGTTATGGGACGAAAACATCTAGCGTAGTTTTCCTCAACTAGCTTATCCACGTTATTTTGTCTGCATAAATTAATCAATAGGTACAGTAATTGCATCATATATGAATAAACAGTTATAGAGAAAGAAAAACATTTAAAAAGAAATTAAGAACTGAAAGAAAGGAAAAATCTACACTGTGATCTAAACTCTCCAAATTTAAAGTCAAATATGGTGTTATTGTCCTGAAATATCGCACCAAGTTAATATATTTTAAAATAGCAATAGAAAATGATATGCAATCTGTATGGAGCGGGCAGTAGCCCGCTGGGAAATCTTTGTAGGTGTACCGTGAAATGAACAACAACGTATGTTTATGACTGTAAAGCTTTAGAAAATTAACACAATATCTAACGTCATAACTGGCGGCAACAAATTGCATTTTACAACAGTTTTCACGTAAGATTTTCTAAAAATAATATGAATCAAACACAATATACACATGTTTTCTTCTTTAGAAGCAAAAAAACATTCAACTTTGATTTTCTTTCAGTATACATTTTTGTGGAAGGAAAATTTAGTAACGAGGGGGTATAGAAACAGACTGGTGCAGGTTAGACGTCAGGATTCCACTCTTACATTCTTAACCTTCCAGCTATTCGCACAAAACGATTCATAGCTTATTTTTTGCCTTGTTCTGTGTTTCCTGAATCCTGCAACAAAAATCATTTCAAGACAAGGGTAAATAGGTACCTTTTGGGCTGTCACTCAAGAAGCAATCCTGAGAAGGCACTATGGATGGACGCAAATGCGATCCAGGAATTTCCTCAGGGAGGAGTTGATGCGACATTGCACTAGAGTGGCTTCAATGTAGTCGTTCTACGGAGAATCAGGAGTCTTTTGATAGGTGAGCTCAAAGGTTGCGTAGAAGATTTCCCCTTCGATAAAAAAGTTACCTTTTGAACGAGTGCGTGCCGTCTTTGACCTCATCACGGCGGTTTTGGAAAGTGATCCAGTGCTGGCAAGGAGGAGTTGCCTATCTGCCATGAGTATCGTGCCCACGTCTACACGGAACACCATAATATGAAAACTCAGCAGCACCTATTGGTGTCATCACCAAAGCGGAATGTAGAGTCGTTGCATCCTTTTGCGAGACTATTATCTCGCTAAAGTGGTCTCCGGCTCTCCATCCTGCTATTCTTCGCAAAGGTGCGGCTTTGAAGGCCCCATCTCACAGCCTCGGACCTCAATCCGGCTTCATTCGGGATACCATATTGGACAAGCGTAAACGAGCCGCTGGGGTCTCATTTCAGGATGATGAGGAACAGTTTGATTTTAGTGGGTATTGTGCCTTGACAGTGTGTTCTACACTCCCAACACTCCAGACTGGTCAGGTAATTAGCTGAACATGTATTATTTTTCAATCAATATAATTTAAAAATATCAGTCACGGTTACCAGCATCGTACTGGAGCACAAATACTTTGCTTGGCAGCACATCTTTGCTGGTAGGCTAACTAGCTCCGGCCAAAACCTTCCACCAGTCCAGACTTAGACCAATTGGAATATTTGTTTAATTTGGCCTTTCAGAAATTGGATGAAGGCCCACTGCTCACTAACATTATTGAATATTAATAAACTGAAAGCCATGCAGATATCCACGCAGCCTAATTATCATTTGAAGTCAAATTGGTAGAACAATTACGTCGTAACGAAATAAATTATTCCATAGAACTGAAATTATAATTTTTAATTATTTCTTTGTTCGTCATTTCTAAGAACGTTAAAGCTCAAGTTAAAGTTTCTTTGAAAAATTTTCCTCAATTATACTAGAAACGATATTTTAAAGTTAAGACGGCTAATTGCGAAAAGCAGTAAACCGATTTTTATTTTATTTTTCTTCATTTCTTAAAATGTCATGAAAGGAATAGGTATAGTTTATAGGTCATTGTGAACTTTTTTTAACCATAAAAAAGGAATATACCACTTTGTAATGTTTTGTTATATATCTAAGGGATCGATAAAACCTCCCAAACGACACTTCCAATAATTATCGCAGTATTTCAACCAATTTTAACAAAACTTAGACAAATTATATTGTATAAAATACATGATTTAAATAATATATTAAATTCGATAAGGATTAATTTTAACCGACATATAAACGATTCAAATTTCGCATTATATTTGTACATTTTTAAAGATCTTTTGAAGAGAAACTATCTTACATTATACTGTTTTGTTATATCTCTTAGGGATTTTATCGACTTCCAACAATTATCGCTGTATTTCAAACAATTTTAATAAAAATCTAGACAAATTATATACCTTAACCTTTCTCCTTAATCGTTCTATCTTTTGGTATGATTCGCATGAAAATCTCTTTAGTAATTTTGTGATTATGAACAGACAGACCATTTCATACAATAAAAAAGGATAGCTATAGTGCTGGCAGTTTAGCACTTGACTGTAACCTCACCTGATGGTACGTAGTTATACAGTTTTAGATAAAAGATTGAGACCTTAGCAAAAGTTAATTTAACTCTTATGATTACCATATAATCGTTACACAAA
Source organism: Elymnias hypermnestra (assembly GCA_015832385.1). Taxonomy (NCBI): domain Eukaryota; kingdom Metazoa; phylum Arthropoda; class Insecta; order Lepidoptera; family Nymphalidae; genus Elymnias; species Elymnias hypermnestra. The sequence goes on from JACTOM010000934.1 coordinate 9,596,437, forward strand.
TAACCGAAGCCTAACACCAGATTAGGCTCAGCAAAATAGATAATGCGATTACCTCCATTTGTCCTGTAAGTAACAGCCCATTGACGTCCCACTGCGCAGGCCTCACCACTCAAAGTAGAGATAGTTTTAAGAGTATAGACTCACCACGCTGCTCCACTGCTGGTTGGAAAACATAGTACACAAGTGCACTTACATCCTGCCAGGAATATAACTCAGGAAATCAGCTATCGAAGCGAGTACACAACCTTCGAATTAAAGGCAATTAGTGCATACCAATTGTATTTATATGTCTAGATAAATAAGAGTTTCCAAATCGTATAAAGCCGAAGGGAAGGGTTGGTTAGCAGGTAATAAATATAGATAACATAATTCAAGGAACTGCGTATTATCATCACTATATAACCACAAACTCAACATCTCATCAAAAGCGACGCATGTTTAGACAGGCGGCTCTAAAGAGGATTGTTCCTTCTAATTACCAAATTATACAACAAACCAGGCAGCCCTCACTCGAACTGGAAGGCAAACTATCTCCTAAACAAACACAGACAAAATAAACATGAGTCGATTCATTCAATTAACGTTGCCAAGCAACAGACGATCGACTCCCTGAGGTGTTCATTTAGTTAAAATGTATGGGTAACATCCCAATTGCCATGTTATCTTTGTAATAAACTACGGGGGACGACATTACACGATAATAAAGTACGTAAATTGTCCAAGATGTATTTCTATATTTTTACTTTTTCATGTAGTAGTAATAGCCCATTTACGTCCCACTGTTGGGCACAGGCCTCCTCACTCGGTTTTTAGAGCACAGACCCACCACGCTGCTCCACTGCGGATTGGCAGGCATAGTACACAAGTACACTCTCTATTCCTTCACTCTCATAGTCCGGTGTGACGGGAATCCGACACGACCAGATAGAGATCAGGCGCAGGACCGACGGCCTAACGTGCTCTCCGAGGTATGGGGGTGGATCACACCGCCAACTCACCAACTTCGGGTAAATATTAAGAAAATTTTATATTGAATTGGGCGATCCGGGACTCGAACCCAGTACTTCATGTCTGTAGTCGAACATGCTAACCACTAGACCAATAAGTAGAAATACCTTATTAAGTATCTATCAGCAAACTTAAAGTAATATAGAACCCACAGCATCCAAAGTCCGTATTGCAAAAGCAATTTCTTAACAGTTAACCTTTGAGTAAAGGTAAGGTAAGATAATTAACCCATCAGTAATAGATAGCAGGTAACAAGTAGATAAACAAAAACTACTTTCATACAAGACAAAAAGTTATTACCTTTGTGGAGGAAACCTTTCGCTGTATAGTTGGTGCAATGCTCACCAGCAGAAGGGTGTGGAGGGTAGTTGCCTCTTTCTGCGTGACTGTTTTTCGTCAAAGGAGGCACATGAGAGGCAGAAGGAAGACGTTGCGGACACTTCTTTACTCCGACGCAGGAGGTTGTGAGGTAGGAGGCGTAGAATTACGCTTCTACTGCTTCCTTCACAAGTTTCCCAGAAAAATCTTCCAAATTACCAGGGCAGACTGCGACTACCGGTCCTCTGGTGCTCCACTAAAGGATGGTAAGGATATGACTGGGTTTAAATGGGTATTTTGGCTTGCCAGCGAGTCCAACACTCCAGATAAAATTTTAGGATCGGGATGCGTAAAGGTAAATATATAGGCTTATAAATACTCATACAAAGATAAAAAGTAAGTTTGCAATTGTCTTTTAAAAATGTGGAAGGATGAAGCGGGCGTATTTTAGGTGGTACAAATCTCTTTATAATATATATGTGTTTATGTGCTTTAGCACGTGCGTGCGTGCATTCATGCGTGCGTGCTTGCGTGTTTGCGTACGTGATGTAAAAACAACCTCTAAATCAATTTACCCGATCGGCTTGATGTTTCGCAACGTAGATGCTTACTAAAATGCCACGTGCGTAACTACAAAATAATAACACGTAACTATAAAAATTGATGATTTAAACGTAAAATTTGTATAGAGAATGTAAAAAGGAAGCTTTTTACAGCCGGGTTTTGAAGGCCTTAAAGTTTACAATCTATTTTCGCTACTGGATTAGGCAATCGATTCCTGGCAGTGAAAATTTATTTTCTGATTCTATGTCCCAAGGCACTAAGTATTAGATTTTTACCTAATTGCCTTTTTGTTTACTACAGCTCTCCTCAGGAAAGATAGGATCAATAATAACGAGACTCTTATTAACAAATACTCCTGCCTCATTAGTCCAGTGACTAGCATGTTCGACTACAGACGTGAGATCCTGGGTATTGAGTATTCTATTAAAATTTTCTCAATATTTGCCCGAAGTTGGGAAGTTGGCAGTGTGATCCACCCCCGTGCCTCAGAGAGCACGTTAAGCCGTCGGTCCTGCGCCCGATCTCTCTCTGGTTGTATCGGAATACTGTCACATCGGACTATGAGAGTGAAGGAATAGAGAGTGCACTTGTGTACTATGCCTGCCAATCCTCAGTGGAGCAGCGTGGTGGGTCTATCCTCTAAAAACCCTGTCTCATCTGAGTGAGGAGGCCTGGGTCCAGCAGTGGGACGTTAAGTGGGCTGCTACTTACTTACTTACAGTGTTATAAGGAATAATATATATGGTATTTCTGAACTTCTCTCGTGGACTAGAAATTGATTTATTCAAACGACTAAACAGATTTTTACAGGAATTTAACTCACAAATTATAACCGTACCATAATATTTCTAAATAAATTAAAAAATAGATAAAAAGACACGTCACACGAATGCATTTTTCACATCCTTCGGTTATTCTGACCACGTCTCATACATACAGAACCACACGGGACTCATTGTTCTCGCAAACAATTGATGATACATATTTCCACGTAGATTTTTTTCCTTTTATATTGTTGGGAGCGGCATCTGACATAACATATGGCTAGTATTCAAAACTTCTTCACTAGAGAAAATAATGGCGACTGAAATTTAAACTATTTTAACTAGTAAGTTGCCTATTAACATCCCTTGCTGGGTACAGGCCACTTTATTTATAAGAGAGAGAGGGTTTTATAATACAGACGCTGCTGCTGATTATTTCCATTTGGCAGGCTACAAATATTCTGGAATCGTTTCAGAAATATACAGGTTTCCTCCCGATATTTTCCTTCATCAAAGTTTCAACTATAAAGTTTCAAATAGTATTTATTCTATTATTTAAAAAATTAAACAATACTAAAGGTAGTAAAACATGTAAATTAACATATAATGTATCGTAGACATTGCTTGGAAATATACATCGTTGGAAAGGCATTAATGCGAAGGTGATATAAAATCACTTGACTTACATATTACGAAATAAAGGTCAATTTTCAGAGTATTTAAAAAAAAATAACGTGGAAGAATAAAAAAGTATTTTATTTTAACAATTGTAAATTTCTGCGAGATATTTTAGAAAGACTGTGAGCTAATAGCAATTGTAGCAAGGTAATCTATTAATGATTATTAGAGTAACACACCAACTCACATTAACCAACTACTTTTATTCTCCTCACTATTTAAATATACACAACTTGCACTATATTAATACTTCACTATTTGAATAGCCTTACTTCTCTTAAAACAACTACTTCACGAGACACAGCTCGAAAGACTATCTTATACAATTGATCCGCTCGTCAAAAATTACGAGGTAATTTATATATTTTATCTAATAACATTTCGTAATATGAATGAATGGCAATATTTTGATAAATAGGGAACAAGTGGAAGAGGTGAAAGAATTTTTATACTTGGGATCTAAATTACAAAAGATGGAACATGTGAAAGTGATACTGAAAAGAGAGTGAATGCAGGGAATATGGTAAATGGTGCTTTGCACGCCTTTATGAGTAGCCAGATGGTGTCTCAAAGAGCCAGACTGGCTGTGCATGCAAGAGTGTTTGTGCCAACACTTATGTATGGTAGTGAAAGTTGGGTATGGCAGAAGAATCACATAAGTAAAGTAATGCGGTAGAGATGAGAGCGTTGAGAAGTATGAGTGGATTAAAACTGAGTACCAGAGTAAGAAATAGTGTAATTAAGAGAACGTTGTGGTTTAAAAGAAGATGAAGTGACTAAAATTGAGAAAGGTATGCTTAGATGGTTTGGGCATGTAGAGAGAGTGAATGAAAGGAGACTGACAAAAAGGATTTTTGAGGCAAGAATGAATGAGAAAGTTAGAAGGGAAGACCAAGGCGAACGTTCCTGGATCAAATCCAGGACATTTTAAATAAGGACCAAGTACTCTTAGCTGTCGAACTTGTATGAAGGGTTTAATGAGAATGAAAGAAGCGAAGGAGATATGCAAGGATCGTAGCAAGTAGAAAGACGTTGTCTCTGCCTACCCCTATGGGAATAAGGCGTGATGTATGTAAGTATGTATATATTACGTAATATTACACGATGCTTTTGGCATTTTTAAGTGTTGCCACTATTCGACTCAATAATTCCCAACATTTCAGAGTTCAGAGGATATACTGTTAGATATTATACTGGAAGATGAAGCGAGTTCTGTTAATGTTAAGGTGATAGTTATCGCAAGAGTTGGTGAAAAAGTGGAATTCGAGTCAATTATAACTCATAAATGTCCACGTTTATGTTACTATAAAATGCCATAACCCAAACTTTAGTATTCAAGAAGCAGACGCGTGCTATCTGATCATAATTCGCGCTGACTGCCTGCCGGCACGAAAGAAATCAGTTAGATTGTTTATGCGAAGTCATTTGTAAACATGAATAGTTCAATATCAGGCATTTCGTGACTTTAGTCAGTAAGAAAAACATGGAGATGGTATTTTTCTAACTTTAGAATATCTTATGTTATGATACCTATTTTACGATGAGAATTTTTGTTCAATTTTGAATACTTAAACATACTTAAACATTTAAAAAACGAAATAAAAAGAGTGCCTTAGTCTTTCAGAGATCAAAAAGAAGAGAAAGAGGCAGACATTAACTGAAATGGGCTGAAAACATAAACAGGAGAACCGGAAGGGACTGGATAGACAACGAGAGAGGAAAAGAGAATACACTTTATTGTACATCACAAACAATACAGGAAATATAGACATTAACTTAAGCATAGATTGTAAAACGACAGGTTTTTTGGTAATTAACATATACAATGCTTATAAAAGTGAAAGAATAGAAAGTGCTCTTGTAAACTATGTCTACCAACCTGCAGTAGAGCAACGCCGTGGGTCTATACTTTAAAATCTCTATCTCCAATGACTAAGGTGGCCTGCGTCCAACAGCAGGACTCTAATGGATTGCTACGTAAACATATACAAATTAAAAAAAAAAATACATTCCAATATATATCGTTGTCGTCAAAACCCTCACTCCGAGGAGCGAGGGTTTTTAGAGCATAGACCAAACACGCTGCGCCACTGCGGATTGGCAAGCAAAGTACACAAGTCCACTCGCTATTCCTACACTCTCTTAGTCCAACGTGACGGCAATCCTACACGACCGGAAAGAGATCAGCGCGGGGGTGGATCACACCGCCAATTTTTTCCCAACTTCGGACAAATATTGAGAAAATCTTAATAGAAAACTCAATCTCGATTTCTAATTGGCCCGACCCGGGACTCTAACCCAGGACCTCATGTCTGTGGTCAAATATGCTAACCACTAGACCAAAGAGGCAGTTCGCCGAAAACAGAGAAAGGTAGTAAAGTATACAAGTGTATAGTTCTATCTAACGATCTAGTCTGATCATCAGAGGTTGCTGGTTTCGTTTTTATTTCGAAAATAATTTGTAGCCAAATCGTTTCCTTTTGACAACAAATTACTCCACTGGCCTATTTCACTTTTATGCCACTACTCTAAATTCGGTGCTATCGATGTCAAGAGATGGAAAATCATTTACATATATAGTAATTGAATAACACGGAGACGTATAACTTGCAACGTAAAAAGGTGTTATCGGAGTAATTGTTGTAAATGGAGAGGGTATTCCTATTAAAACAACGTTGGATAATCATGTATATAATTCGCGGGGTTAATAAGTGCTTTGGTGGATAAAGCAAAATCAGTCGTGAAAGATCTAGATCCCTCTAATGATTTAACACATTAGAAGCAAGAATAGCGAAGGAATGGTTGCACCGGACAAAGTCTTTATTTAAATAGTCATTCAAAGCCCTGTTGAATGACGAAGGCTTACGCCTTTTAAGCCGTTTGTACAAAATTATTTGGGCTTCAAAAAAAATTTTTTTTAAAGTTCTTCTCAATTTATTTGTGTATAAACTTTCATATAGACATTATTTCAAAATCTTACCCTATGCAACTGGGAGAAGCTTCTTTACGGGGGGGGGGGGGTCTTCTAAAAATATCCAGCCTCTTGGGGGAAAGACCAGGCGATCTAAGCCCCTCCTCCTCCATTGTGATGTTCCCGACGAAGCAAGCTGTGCCATATTTGCAGATCAGTAGCGATGTGGATGGCCTGACTGGGTTTGGTATCCAGCTGCTCGGCTACCTGATCGGACTATAGTTTCGGACCTCGGCCACTGGGTCTTTTGCCTTTTTATGTTAACAGTCAATATGAGTTTCTCTAGGTTATCTCTCGCCCTTCGCGCAATATGTCCGTAACATTCGATCTAGAAATATACCCACTAAAATCATCTCGGTGGCCCTTCTCTACACATGGAAGGCGGCACCAGGATTTCCGTCTGGTGCCGCCGTGGTCTTACTCCAATGTAGTTGAAGGCCACGTAAACTACATTCTTCTCGAGGTTGTCTACAACAGAAATGTGCGAGCTCCCTCTCTCACCGCTTGCAACCCCACTTGGTGAAGCGGTGAAATACTACTATCCGAATATGGGTCTCCATTTCCGTGAGAGATCGGCTCTCTCTCGCGCTCGCTCAGCAGTCTCCTTTTTAACCAGTTTCGCAAAAGGAGACACTGGAAGAAGCTCGCGGTGCCAAGAGACAAATGGAAGAAGCGACTTAAAGACGGTTGCCTTGTGCACGATAGGGCTTGGTTCTAGGGTCGGCAGCGCAGACGGGAAAGAAGATGCACCTCCGAAGAAGTGTCGCCTAGATAGTGTTTAAACATCTGCCAAGGTGGATTAAGGCCAATAATGATGATGATAAGACATAAGATATAACTATTAATAACAGCGAAATCAAAGTTATGCGTAAAAATAACATTTCAATGTTCAGGGGGCATTTGGAAAAGGTATTTTCACTATATTTTCCAAACATCGTAGTTTGTACACGTGGCCAGATATGGGATTCTCGGAAGATTAACGATTTCCCCGGGACATTCGGTTATCCTGGTAAGGGTTAGACAAGATTAATTATCACCGACCTCGCCACTACTGCAAAAGCTGAATTTTAATCTCCAACTCGTTTACCGAATCACAATTTAAATTCGGATAGTGAGTGACACTTCACAAATTTGTTTTTTTCTCGATTACGCACAGACAGCAGAATTAAATAAACCTGATTGTACAATCCTACTTTTTATATTTTGATAGATATTTTATGTTTTAATCATCAATTTAAGTTTATGCCTTTTAACACCCTTAATATATATAATTTGATTGAATATACATATATGGAACTGGATTCAAATCCATAAGTTATGTTATGGAAATATTCAACTGTCTCTTCCACAATTTGTTTTAAAACGTTTATTACAATTGTGCTCTTCATTTTTCTTTTCATCATACTTATATCAAAAGCTCGTACTTTCGGCGCTATGTTGAATGATGAAAGTGACACATTGTCATCCGATTAAATAAATACATAATTCAGTGCGCATGATTTAAATTTTCGACGCATGCGCCCTTCTTTTATAGGTCGTCAGAATTTGTAATTATTTCTTCTTTAATTCTAGTTAGGAATCATTAAAACTTATTCATTACTTATTTTATTAAGTTTCGCTGATTTATTGCGTTTTTGATTGCATATCTAAACTTATTTCTAGGCTATAAC